>JAMZRA010000001.1:242822-261447 GCA_024499935.1 Tyrophagus putrescentiae
AAACTCAGCCACTACTCTTTTTTCCCGCTGCCTCTGCTCTGCTTATTTGGACCTTTATTTGATCTTTTACTGCAATTAAACTGTCCCGGACCTAGCCACGTCCCCTGGGACCCTCCTGGGACCCTTTCCAAAGTGATTTTTCCGAGTTTTGCCCCATTTAAATCACGCACATTTGCTTGCTCGCTCCCGACCGACTCGCCTCCGGCAGCGTCCGGTCGGTCGCAGACGCCTTCATCGCCCCCTGGTGGTGAAAAAAAAAAGTAATTTGTAGAGTGTGGTATAGAGAAGAGGGTCAACTTGCCCTTTTCTCTCTTTTTCTCTCACTTACAATTTGGGCCTATCTCACTCGCTCCCTCGCTCGCTCGCTCGCTCCCTCACTCCCTCGCTCCCTCGCTCGCTCGCTCGCTCCCTCACTCCCTCGCTCCCTCACTCCCTCGCTCCCTATCCTCCTCCCTCACTCCCTCTAGTTATTACTGCAGTCGGACAGGATCACCTGTACTGCAGGACACCATCACCGTCTACGCAGTAGCGGTATGGTGTATATATTAGGTTGGCTTTTCTGTAAGATCTCGTCGGTAATTTTCGAATTAAAAGCGAAAAAATGCATTTAAAATGCGATTACTAAGCGGAAAAAATTTTAAAAATAGTTTTACTAGCCACAAAAATCGCCTCTACCCGGACAGCCCCAGTGAGTGCAGCGGGCGCATTATCGTTATCAGATAAAAATAAAAGATAAAAATATTATTAAAAAAAATAAAAAAATAGTTTTACTAGCCACAAAAATCGCCTCTACCTGGGCGGCCCCAGCCCCATTGCCCACTGCTGCCTCCCCCTTCTTTTCCGCCCGCCCCTGCCGGAGCACTGTCCACTGTCCGGCTTCCCTTTCACTGTCCGGCGTCCGTTCACTGCCCGGTATTCCGAAGTAGATTTTTTTAATTAGCTGAGAGTGCCGGCCGTCAGGCCGGCGTAGGGGTTTAGAGCGATAGGGCCCAAACCGCTCCTCTTCCTCCTCCTTCTCCTCCTCCTCATCCTTTCCACACTTCCAGTTTAACTTTACCCCTTCAGCTAGCAGTCTCGCGACTCCAGAAAACGTTCTCGGTACACCAGTAATACCTTTTTAAAAACTAGTCGGCTGTCGGCGAAGCCGACAGACGTGCACGGGCGTTGATGGGGTGATGCAAATGGCCGCGGGAGCGCGCCATGCCGTCGCCGTTGCCGTCCTGGTCCCCGGTGTTGGTGGTGAAGGTGGGGTGGAGTGGAGTGGTCCTTTTGGTGGTCGCGGTCGTGGTCGTCGACATCGTCGTCGTTGTGGATATCGTTGCAGTAGCGGAAGTCGTTGCGATGAGCAGGTTCGTGGCCGTCCTCGTTGTCGTGGACATCGTCGTGGACGTCGCGGTGGTCATGCTCGTGGCCGTCGTCGTCACGGACATCGTTTCCGGGTGGGTCTTCGTGACCGGGATCACACATTCAGGTCGGTGGTCCCAGAGAGCCACCGGCATTCTCGGTGGTCGACGAGGAAGGGGGAGAAGGGGAGGGCAGTCTGCAGAACTGAAGAGGAGGCGAACCGGAGGACCGGAGAACACGAGGTCAGGATTCACATAACCTCCCCCCGGTACACTGTGAACCCCCCATCAATCAGTCAGTCAGTCTCCTCTTCTCTTCTTCTTCTGCTGCCTGAGGTAGTAGTAGTAGTACAGCAGGTGAACTTCCCTGGTACAGACAGATCACTGTCACGTTAAGAGCACGGTTAGGTTAGGTTAGCTCCACCCCCACGCCCTCCACGTGCCCTCCACACACGCCACCACACACCCAAAAGAAGCACCCACGACACTCAAGGCGGCTGACGCCGCCAACAACTCTCCCTTCAGCTTTTCCCTTCAACTTTGCCATCACCACCTGCATCGCGGCATCATCATCAGACATCATCACATTCATCCATCATTCATCATCCATCACATCCATCATCATCATATCATCATCACACTAATCGCGAGGCATCCCTCTCAGCTACCACGCTGGCAGTAGTGCCGCTGGGACGCAATGGCGGCATTGTATCATCAATGATGAAATTTTTTCCTTACACTGATGATGATCAGCTAAGATACTCTCGCGCTTCTCCGTCCACTTCTGCTGTTTTTGGTATGGTGGTGGTTCGCCGCAGCTGTGCGACGGTAGAGGCGTCCTTGTGGACCAATGAATAGAATTATTCACTACCTCGGTGCTTATAGCCCGGAATTCCGTCTACTTGCTGACATACTAGTATAGGACTTGCGTTGGTGCTAGCGAGTGAAAACTTAACATGGTAGAGCGAGTGGGCGGCCATATATCCAAAAATATGTCATTTCCCAAAGGGCGTACCTGAGGGTGTGGCCGGACTTCCGTCCCGCCCACTTTTGGATCGTTTTTGGTTTCAATCGACAGTAGGAGTGTTTTGATGAGTACAGCAGGCCACTTGGCGAGCCAATTGGTGCAGCGGAAGTGGTTAGAAGTGCAGGGTCAATGTTTCAAAAGTAAGTTTTTGGCTAGCTAGTTTCGGGCACCAACCACCGTCTGTTGCTGCTGCTCTGCTGCTCTGCTCTGCATTGGCCTGGCTGATGTCCGCTACGGAACTCTCCTTCTCCTCCTCACCCTGAATGAGGGGGACACCACATCGGTCTTCATGAGAGAAGGAAATCCAGTGAGTGCCCCATTGTCAGGCGCCACTGCCCACTGCTGCTGTTGCTGTTGCTGTTGCTGCTGCTGCTGTCCGGCTTCCCCCGTTCACTGTCCGGCTTCCGTTCACTGCCCGGTATTCCGAAGTAGATTTTTTTTAATTAGCTGAGAGCCGATGTCCGCCGTCAGGCGGACATCGGTAGGGGTTTAGAGCGATAGGCCCAACCGGGGTTAGGTTAAACTCAGACGGCCACTACTCTTTTTTCCCGCTGCCTCTGCTCTGCTTATTTGGACCTTTATTTGATCTTTACTGCAATTAAACTGTCCCGGACCTAGCCACGTCCCCTGGGACCCTCCTGGGACCCTTTCCAAAGTGATTTTTCCGAGTTTTGCCCCATTTAAATCACGCACATTTGCTTGCTCGCTCCCGACCGACTCGCCTCCGGCAGCGTCCGGTCGGTCGCAGACGCCTTCATCGCCCCCTGGTGGTGAAAAAAAAACAAGTAATTTGTAGGGTGTGTATAGAGAAGAGGGTCAACTTGCCCTTTTCTCTCTTTTTCTCTCACTTACAATTTGGGCCTATCTCACTCGCTCCCTCGCTCGCTCGCTCGCTCCCTCACTCCCTCGCTCCCTCGCTCGCTCGCTCGCTCCCTCACTCCCTCGCTCCCTCACTCCTCGCTCCCTCACTCCCTCGCTCCCTCACTCCCTCTAGTTATTACTGCAGTCGGACAGGATCACCTGTACTGCAGGACACCATCACCGTCTACGCAGTAGCGGTATGGTGTATATATTAGGTTGGCTTTTCTGTAAGATCTCGTCGGTAATTTTCGAATTAAAAAGCGAAAAAATGCATTTAAAATGCGATTACTAAGCGGAAAAAAATTTTAAAAATAGTTTTACTAGCCACAAAAATCGCCTCTACCCGGACAGCCCCAGTGAGTGCAGCGGGCGCATTATCGTTATCAGATAAAAATAAAAGATAAAAATATTATTAAAAAAATAAAAAAATAGTTTTACTAGCCACAAAAATCGCCTCTACCTGGGCGGCCCCAGCCCATTGCCCACTGCTGCCTCCCCTTCTTTTCCGCCCGCCCCTGCCGGAGCACTGTCCACTGTCCGGCTTCCCTTTCACTGTCCGGCGTCCGTTCACTGCCCGGTATTCCGAAGTAGATTTTTTTTAATTAGCTGAGAGTGCCGGCCGTCAGGCCGGCGTAGGGGTTTAGAGCGATAGGGCCCAAACCGCTCCTCTTCCTCCTCCTTCTCCTCCTCCTCATCCTTTCCACACTTCCAGTTTAACTTTACCCCTTCAGCTAGCAGTCTCGCGACTCCAGAAAACGTTCTCGGTACACCAGTAATACCTTTTTAAAAAACTAGTCGGCTGTCGGCGAAGCCGACAGACGTGCACGGGGCGTTGATGGGGTGATGCAAATGGCCGCGGGAGCGGCCATGCCGTCGCCGTTGCCGTCCTGGTCCCCGGTGTTGGTGGTGAAGGTGGGGTGGAGTGGAGTGGTCCTTTTGGTGGTCGCGGTCGTGGTCGTCGACATCGTCGTCGTTGTGGATATCGTTGCAGTAGTGGAAGTCGTTGCGATGAGCAGGTTCGTGGCCGTCCTCGTTGTTGTGGACATCGTCGTGGACGTCGCGGTGGTCATGCTCGTGGCCGTCGTCGTCACGGACATCGTTTCCGGGTGGGTCTTCGTGACCGGGATCACACATTCAGTCGGTGGTCCCAGAGAGCCACCGGCATTCTCGGTGGTCGACGAGGAAGGGGAGAAGGGGAGGGCAGTCTGCAGAACTGAAGGAGGAGGCGAACCGGAGGACCGGAGAACACGAGGTCAGGATTCACATAACCTCCCCCCGGTACACTGTGAACCCCCCATCAATCAGTCAGTCAGTCCTCTTCTTCTTCTTCTTCTGCTGCCTGAGGTAGTAGTAGTAGTACAGCAGGTGAACTTCCCTGGTACAGACAGATCACTGTCACGTTAAGAGCACGGTTAGGTTAGGTTAGCTCCACCCCCACGCCCTCCACGTGCCCTCCACACACGCCACCACACACCCAAAGAAGCACCCACGACACTCAAGGCGGCTGACGCCGCCAACAACTCTCCCTTCAGCTTTTCCCTTCAACTTTGCCATCACCACCTGCATCGCGGCATCATCATCATCATCATCAGCATCATCATCATCATCATCATCATCATCATCATCATCATCATCATCATCATCAACATCGCAGGCATCACCTTCAGCTAACCAACGCCGGCAGTAAGTGCCGCTGGAGCAGCAATGGCGGCATTTCATCATCAATGATGAAATTTTTTTTCCTTATCAGCTGATGATGACTCAGCTAAAAAGAGTACTCTCGCGGCTTCTCCGCCATCTTCTGCTGTTTTTGGTAGTGGTGGTGGTCGTCGCCCGCAAGCGGGCGACGGTAGAAGGCGTCCTTGTTAGGACACAAGTGAATAGAATTTTATTCACACCTCGGTGTCCTTATAGCCTCGGAATTCCGTACTACTTGCTGACATACTAGTATAGGTACTTGCGTTGGTGCTAGCGAGCTGAAACTTAACAGGTAACGGCCATGGGCGCCATATATCCCCAAAAATAGTCGATTTCCAAAAGGAGGTACCTGAAGGGGTGTGGCCGGAACTTCCGTCCCGCCCACTTTTGAGATCAGTTTTTGGTTTCAATCGACGTAGGAGTGTGTGCTGAGTACAGCAGGCACTTGGACGAGCCAATTGGTGCAGCGGAAGTGGTAGAAGTGCAGGGTCAATTTTCAAAAGTAAAGTCATTTTGGCTAGCTAGTTTCGGGCACCACCACCGCTGTTGCTGCTGCTGCTGCTGCTGCTGCTGCTGCCATTGGCCTGGCCTGATGGTCCAGCTAGCGGAACTCTCCTTCTCCTCCTCATCCCTGAATGGAGGGGGGAGCACCACATCGGTCTTCATGAGAAGAAGGAAGATCCAGTGAGTGCCCCATTGTCGGCGCCACTGCCCACTGCTGCTGTTGCTGTTGCTGTTGCTGCTGCTGCTGTCCGGCTTCCCCCGTTCACTGTCCGGCTTCCGTTCACTGCCCGGTATTCCGAAGTAGATTTTTTTTAATTAGCTGAGAGCCGATGTCCGCCGTCAGGCGGACATCGGTAGGGGTTTAGAGCGATAAGGCCCAAACCGGGGTTAGGTTAAACTCAGACGGCCACTACTCTTTTTTCCCGCTGCCTCTGCTCTGCTTATTTGGACCTTTATTTGATCTTTTTACTGCAATTAAACTGTCCCGGACCTAGCCACGTCCCCTGGGACCCTCCTGGGACCCTTTCCAAAGTGATTTTTCCGAGTTTTGCCCCATTTAAATCACGCACATTTGCTTGCTCGCTCCCGACCGACTCGCCTCCGGCAGCGTCCGGTCGGTCGCAGACGCCTTCATCGCCCCCTGGTGGTGAAAAAAAAACAAGTAATTTGTAGAGTGTGTGTATAGAGAAGAGGGTCAACTTGCCCTTTTCTCTCTTTTTCTCTCACTTACAATTTGGGCCTATCTCACTCGCTCCCTCGCTCGCTCGCTCGCTCCCTCACTCCCTCGCTCCCTCACTCCCTCGCTCCCTCACTCCCTCGCTCCCTCACTCCCTCGCTCCCTCACTCCCGCTCCTCACTCCCTCTAGTTATTACTGCAGTCGGACAGGATCACCTGTACTGCAGGACACCATCACCGTCTACGCAGTAGCGGTATGGTGTATATATTAGGTTGGCTTTTCTGTAAGATCTCGTCGGTAATTTTCGAATTAAAAAGCGAAAAAATGCATTTAAAATGCGATTACTAAGCGGAAAAAAATTTTAAAAATAGTTTTACTAGCCACAAAAATCGCCTCTACCCGGACAGCCCCAGTGAGTGCAGCGGGCGCATTATCGTTATCAGATAAAAAATAAAAGATAAAAAATATTATTAAAAAAAATAAAAAAAATAGTTTTACTAGCCACAAAAATCGCCTCTACCTGGGCGGCCCCAGCCCATTGCCCACTGCTGCCTCCCCCTTCTTTTCCGCCCGCCCCTGCCGGAGCACTGTCCACTGTCCGGCTTCCCTTTCACTGTCCGGCGTCCGTTCACTGCCCGGTATTCCGAAGTAGATTTTTTTTAATTAGCTGAGAGTGCCGGCCGTCAGGCCGGCGTAGGGGTTTAGAGCGATAGGGCCCAAACCGCTCCTCTTCCTCCTCCTTCTCCTCCTCCTCATCCTTTCCACACTTCCAGTTTAACTTTACCCCTTCAGCTAGCAGTCTCGCGACTCCAGAAAACGTTCTCGGTACACCAGTAATACCTTTTTAAAAAACTAGTCGGCTGTCGGCGAAGCCGACAGACGTGCACGGGGCGTTGATGGGGTGATGCAAATGGCCGCGGGAGCGGCCATGCCGTCGCCGTTGCCGTCCTGGTCCCCGGTGTTGGTGGTGAAGGTGGGGTGGAGTGGAGTGGTCCTTTTGGTGGTCGCGGTCGTGGTCGTCGACATCGTCGTCGTTGTGGATATCGTTGCAGTAGTGGAAGTCGTTGCGATGAGCAGGTTCGTGGCCGTCCTCGTTGTCGTGGACATCGTCGTGGACGTCGCGGTGGTCATGCTCGTGGCCGTCGTCGTCACGGACATCGTTTCCGGGTGGGTCTTCGTGACCGGGATCACACATTCAGGTCGGTGGTCCCAGAGAGCCACCGGCATTCTCGGTGGTCGCCGTATCATTAAAAAAAGGGGAGGGCAGTCTGCAGAACTGAAGGAGGAGGCGAACCGGAGGACCGGAGAACACGAGGTCAGGATTCACATAACCTCCCCCCGGTACACTGTGAACCCCCCATCAATCAGTCAGTCAGTCCTCTTCTTCTTCTTCTTCTGCTGCCTGAGGTAGTAGTAGTAGTACAGCAGGTGAACTTCCCTGGTACAGACAGATCACTGTCACGTTAAGAGCACGGTTAGGTTAGGTTAGCTCCACCCCCACGCCCTCCACGTGCCCTCCACACACGCCACCACACACCCAAAAGAAGCACCCACGACACTCAAGGCGGCTGACGCCGCCAACAACTCTCCCTTCAGCTTTTCCCTTCAACTTTGCCATCACCACCTGCATCGCGGCATCATCATCAGCATCATCAGCATCATCATCATCATCATCATCATCATCATCATCATCATCATCATCATCATCATCAACATCGCAGGCATCACCTTCAGCTAACCAACGCCGGCAGTAAGTGCCGCTGGAGCAGCAATGGCGGCATTTCATCATCAATGATGAAATTTTTTTTCCTTATCAGCTGATGATGACTCAGCTAAAAAGAGTACTCTCGCGGCTTCTCCGCCATCTTCTGCTGTTTTTGGTAGTGGTGGTGGTCGTCGCCCGCAAGCGGGCGACGGTAGAAGGCGTCCTTGTTAGGACACAAGTGAATAGAATTTTATTCACACCTCGGTGTCCTTATAGCCTCGGAATTCCGTACTACTTGCTGACATACTAGTATAGGTACTTGCGTTGGTGCTAGCGAGCTGAAACTTAACAGGTAGACGGCCAGTGGGCGCCATATATCCCCAAAAATAGTCGATTTCCAAAAGGAGGTACCTGAAGGGGTGTGGCCGGAACTTCCGTCCCGCCCACTTTTGAGATCAGTTTTTGGTTTCAATCGACGTAGGAGTGTGTGCTGAGTACAGCAGGCACTTGGACGAGCCAATTGGTGCAGCGGAAGTGGTAGAAGTGCAGGGTCAATTTTCAAAAGTAAAGTCATTTTGGCTAGCTAGTTTCGGGCACCACCACCGCTGTTGCTGCTGCTGCTGCTGCTGCTGCTGCTGCCATTGGCCTGGCCTGATGGTCCAGCTAGCGGAACTCTCCTTCTCCTCCTCATCCCTGAATGGAGGGGGGAGCACCACATCGGTCTTCATGAGAAGAAGGAAGATCCAGTGAGTGCCCCATTGTCGGCGCCACTGCCCACTGCTGCTGTTGCTGTTGCTGTTGCTGCTGCTGCTGTCCGGCTTCCCCCGTTCACTGTCCGGCTTCCGTTCACTGCCCGGTATTCCGAAGTAGATTTTTTTTAATTAGCTGAGAGCCGATGTCCGCCGTCAGGCGGACATCGGTAGGGGTTTAGAGCGATAAGGCCCAAACCGGGGTTAGGTTAAACTCAGACGGCCACTACTCTTTTTTCCCGCTGCCTCTGCTCTGCTTATTTGGACCTTTATTTGATCTTTTTACTGCAATTAAACTGTCCCGGACCTAGCCACGTCCCCTGGGACCCTCCTGGGACCCTTTCCAAAGTGATTTTTCCGAGTTTTGCCCCATTTAAATCACGCACATTTGCTTGCTCGCTCCCGACCGACTCGCCTCCGGCAGCGTCCGGTCGGTCGCAGACGCCTTCATCGCCCCCTGGTGGTGAAAAAAAAACAAGTAATTTGTAGAGTGTGTGTATAGAGAAGAGGGTCAACTTGCCCTTTTCTCTCTTTTTCTCTCACTTACAATTTGGGCCTATCTCACTCGCTCCCTCGCTCGCTCGCTCGCTCCCTCACTCCCTCGCTCCCTCGCTCGCTCGCTCGCTCCCTCACTCCCTCGCTCCCTCACTCCCTCGCTCCCTCACTCCCTCGCTCCCTCACTCCCTCTAGTTATTACTGCAGTCGGACAGGATCACCTGTACTGCAGGACACCATCACCGTCTACGCAGTAGCGGTATGGTGTATATATTAGGTTGGCTTTTCTGTAAGATCTCGTCGGTAATTTTCGAATTAAAAAGCGAAAAAATGCATTTAAAATGCGATTACTAAGCGGAAAAAAATTTTAAAAATAGTTTTACTAGCCACAAAAATCGCCTCTACCCGGACAGCCCCAGTGAGTGCAGCGGGCGCATTATCGTTATCAGATAAAAAATAAAAGATAAAAAATATTATTAAAAAAATAAAAAAAATAGTTTTACTAGCCACAAAAATCGCCTCTACCTGGGCGGCCCCAGCCCATTGCCCACTGCTGCCTCCCCCTTCTTTTCCGCCCGCCCCTGCCGGAGCACTGTCCACTGTCCGGCTTCCCTTTCACTGTCCGGCGTCCGTTCACTGCCCGGTATTCCGAAGTAGATTTTTTTTAATTAGCTGAGAGTGCCGGCCGTCAGGCCGGCGTAGGGGTTTAGAGCGATAGGGCCCAAACCGCTCCTCTTCCTCCTCCTTCTCCTCCTCCTCATCCTTTCCACACTTCCAGTTTAACTTTACCC
Source organism: Tyrophagus putrescentiae (assembly GCA_024499935.1). NCBI lineage: Eukaryota > Metazoa > Arthropoda > Arachnida > Sarcoptiformes > Acaridae > Tyrophagus > Tyrophagus putrescentiae. The sequence goes on from JAMZRA010000001.1 coordinate 252,673, forward strand.
CTTCAGCTAGCAGTCTCGCGACTCCAGAAACGTTCTCGGTACACCAGTAATACCTTTTTAAAAACTAGTCGGCTGTCGGCGAAGCCGACAGACGTGCACGGGGCGTTGATGGGGTGATGCAAATGGCCGCGGGAGCGGCCATGCCGTCGCCGTTGCCGTCCTGGTCCCCGGTGTTGGTGGTGAAGGTGGGGTGGAGTGGAGTGGTCCTTTGGTGGTCGCGGTCGTGGTCGTCGACATCGTCGTCGTTGTGGATATCGTTGCAGTAGTGGAAGTCGTTGCGATGAGCAGGTTCGTGGCCGTCCTCGTTGTTGTGGACATCGTCGTGGACGTCGCGGTGGTCATGCTCGTGGCCGTCGTCGTCACGGACATCGTTTCCGGGTGGGTCTTCGTGACCGGGATCACACATTCAGGTCGGTGGTCCCAGAGAGCCACCGGCATTCTCGGTGGTCGACGAGGAAGGGGGAGAAGGGGAGGGCAGTCTGCAGAACTGAAGGAGGAGGCGAACCGGAGGACCGGAGAACACGAGGTTAGGATTCACATAACCTCCCCCCGGTACACTGTGAACCCCCCATCAATCAGTCAGTCAGTCCTCTTCTTCTTCTTCTTCTGCTGCCTGAGGTAGTAGTAGTAGTACAGCAGGTGAACTTCCCTGGTACAGACAGATCACTGTCACGTTAAGAGCACGGTTAGGTTAGGTTAGCTCCACCCCCACGCCCTCCACGTGCCCTCCACACACGCCACCACACACCCAAAAGAAGCACCCACGACACTCAAGGCGGCTGACGCCGCCAACAACTCTCCCTTCAGCTTTTCCCTTCAACTTTGCCATCACCACCTGCATCGCGGCATCATCATCAGCATCATCAGCATCATCAGCATCATCATCATCATCATCATCATCATCATCATCATCATCATCATCATCATCAACATCGCAGGCATCACCTTCAGCTAACCAACGCCGGCAGTAAGTGCCGCTGGAGCAGCAATGGCGGCATTTCATCATCAATGATGAAATTTTTTTTCCTTATCAGCTGATGATGACTCAGCTAAAAAGAGTACTCTCGCGGCTTCTCCGCCATCTTCTGCTGTTTTTGGTAGTGGTGGTGGTTGTCGCCCGCAAGCGGGCGACGGTAGAAGGCGTCCTTGTTAGGACACAAGTGAATAGAATTTTATTCACACCTCGGTGTCCTTATAGCCTCGGAATTCCGTACTACTTGCTGACATACTAGTATAGGTACTTGCGTTGGTGCTAGCGAGCTGAAACTTAACAGGTAGACGGCCAGTGGGCGCCATATATCCCCAAAAATAGTCGATTTCCAAAAGGAGGTACCTGAAGGGGTGTGGCCGGAACTTCCGTCCCGCCCACTTTTGAGATCAGTTTTTGGTTTCAATCGACGTAGGAGTGTGTGCTGAGTACAGCAGGCACTTGGACGAGCCAATTGGTGCAGCGGAAGTGGTAGAAGTGCAGGGTCAATTTTCAAAAGTAAAGTCATTTTGGCTAGCTAGTTTCGGGCACCACCACCGCTGTTGCTGCTGCTGCTGCTGCTGCTGCTGCTGCCATTGGCCTGGCCTGATGGTCCAGCTAGCGGAACTCTCCTTCTCCTCCTCATCCCTGAATGGAGGGGGGAGCACCACATCGGTCTTCATGAGAAGAAGGAAGATCCAGTGAGTGCCCCATTGTCGGCGCCACTGCCCACTGCTGCTGTTGCTGTTGCTGTTGCTGCTGCTGCTGTCCGGCTTCCCCCGTTCACTGTCCGGCTTCCGTTCACTGCCCGGTATTCCGAAGTAGATTTTTTTAATTAGCTGAGAGCCGATGTCCGCCGTCAGGCGGACATCGGTAGGGGTTTAGAGCGATAAGGCCCAAACCGGGGTTAGGTTAAACTCAGACGGCCACTACTCTTTTTTCCCGCTGCCTCTGCTCTGCTTATTTGGACCTTTATTTGATCTTTTTACTGCAATTAAACTGTCCCGGACCTAGCCACGTCCCCTGGGACCCTCCTGGGACCCTTTCCAAAGTGATTTTTCCGAGTTTTGCCCCATTTAAATCACGCACATTTGCTTGCTCGCTCCCGACCGACTCGCCTCCGGCAGCGTCCGGTCGGTCGCAGACGCCTTCATCGCCCCCTGGTGGTGAAAAAAAAAACAAGTAATTTGTAGAGTGTGTGTATAGAGAAGAGGGTCAACTTGCCCTTTTCTCTCTTTTTCTCTCACTTACAATTTGGGCCTATCTCACTCGCTCCCTCGCTCGCTCGCTCGCTCCCTCACTCCCTCGCTCCCTCGCTCGCTCGCTCGCTCCCTCACTCCCTCGCTCCCTCACTCCCTCGCTCCCTCACTCCCTCGCTCCCTCACTCCCTCTAGTTATTACTGCAGTCGGACAGGATCACCTGTACTGCAGGACACCATCACCGTCTACGCAGTAGCGGTATGGTGTATATATTAGGTTGGCTTTTCTGTAAGATCTCGTCGGTAATTTTCGAATTAAAAAGCGAAAAAATGCATTTAAAATGCGATTACTAAGCGGAAAAAAATTTTAAAAATAGTTTTACTAGCCACAAAAATCGCCTCTACCCGGACAGCCCCAGTGAGTGCAGCGGGCGCATTATCGTTATCAGATAAAAAATAAAAGATAAAAAATATTATTAAAAAAAATAAAAAAAATAGTTTTACTAGCCACAAAAATCGCCTCTACCTGGGCGGCCCCAGCCCATTGCCCACTGCTGCCTCCCCCTTCTTTTCCGCCCGCCCCTGCCGGAGCACTGTCCACTGTCCGGCTTCCCTTTCACTGTCCGGCGTCCGTTCACTGCCCGGTATTCCGAAGTAGATTTTTTTTAATTAGCTGAGAGTGCCGGCCGTCAGGCCGGCGTAGGGGTTTAGAGCGATAGGGCCCAAACCGCTCCTCTTCCTCCTCCTTCTCCTCCTCCTCATCCTTTCCACACTTCCAGTTTAACTTTACCCCTTCAGCTAGCAGTCTCGCGACTCCAGAAAACGTTCTCGGTACACCAGTAATACCTTTTTAAAAAACTAGTCGGCTGTCGGCGAAGCCGACAGACGTGCACGGGGCGTTGATGGGGTGATGCAAATGGCCGCGGGAGCGGCCATGCCGTCGCCGTTGCCGTCCTGGTCCCCGGTGTTGGTGGTGAAGGTGGGGTGGAGTGGAGTGGTCCTTTTGGTGGTCGCGGTCGTGGTCGTCGACATCGTCGTCGTTGTGGATATCGTTGCAGTAGTGGAAGTCGTTGCGATGAGCAGGTTCGTGGCCGTCCTCGTTGTTGTGGACATCGTCGTGGACGTCGCGGTGGTCATGCTCGTGGCCGTCGTCGTCACGGACATCGTTTCCGGGTGGGTCTTCGTGACCGGGATCACACATTCAGGTCGGTGGTCCCAGAGAGCCACCGGCATTCTCGGTGGTCGACGAGGAAGGGGGAGAAGGGGAGGGCAGTCTGCAGAACTGAAGGAGGAGGCGAACCGGAGGACCGGAGAACACGAGGTCAGGATTCACATAACCTCCCCCCGGTACACTGTGAACCCCCCATCAATCAGTCAGTCAGTCCTCTTCTTCTTCTTCTTCTGCTGCCTGAGGTAGTAGTAGTAGTACAGCAGGTGAACTTCCCTGGTACAGACAGATCACTGTCACGTTAAGAGCACGGTTAGGTTAGGTTAGCTCCACCCCCACGCCCTCCACGTGCCCTCCACACACGCCACCACACACCCAAAAGAAGCACCCACGACACTCAAGGCGGCTGACGCCGCCAACAACTCTCCCTTCAGCTTTTCCCTTCAACTTTGCCATCACCACCTGCATCGCGGCATCATCATCATCATCAGCATCATCATCATCATCATCATCATCATCATCATCATCATCATCATCATCATCATCATCATCAACATCGCAGGCATCACCTTCAGCTAACCAACGCCGGCAGTAAGTGCCGCTGGAGCAGCAATGGCGGCATTTCATCATCAATGATGAAATTTTTTTTCCTTATCAGCTGATGATGACTCAGCTAAAAAGAGTACTCTCGCGGCTTCTCCGCCATCTTCTGCTGTTTTTGGTAGTGGTGGTGGTCGTCGCCCGCAAGCGGGCGACGGTAGAAGGCGTCCTTGTTAGGACACAAGTGAATAGAATTTTATTCACACCTCGGTGTCCTTATAGCCTCGGAATTCCGTACTACTTGCTGACATACTAGTATAGGTACTTGCGTTGGTGCTAGCGAGCTGAAACTTAACAGGTAGACGGCCAGTGGGCGCCATATATCCCCAAAAATAGTCGATTTCCAAAAGGAGGTACCTGAAGGGGTGTGGCCGGAACTTCCGTCCCGCCCACTTTTGAGATCAGTTTTTGGTTTCAATCGACGTAGGAGTGTGTGCTGAGTACAGCAGGCACTTGGACGAGCCAATTGGTGCAGCGGAAGTGGTAGAAGTGCAGGGTCAATTTTCAAAAGTAAAGTCATTTTGGCTAGCTAGTTTCGGGCACCACCACCGCTGTTGCTGCTGCTGCTGCTGCTGCTGCTGCTGCCATTGGCCTGGCCTGATGGTCCAGCTAGCGGAACTCTCCTTCTCCTCCTCATCCCTGAATGGAGGGGGGAGCACCACATCGGTCTTCATGAGAAGAAGGAAGATCCAGTGAGTGCCCCATTGTCGGCGCCACTGCCCACTGCTGCTGTTGCTGTTGCTGTTGCTGCTGCTGCTGTCCGGCTTCCCCCGTTCACTGTCCGGCTTCCGTTCACTGCCCGGTATTCCGAAGTAGATTTTTTTTAATTAGCTGAGAGCCGATGTCCGCCGTCAGGCGGACATCGGTAGGGGTTTAGAGCGATAAGGCCCAAACCGGGGTTAGGTTAAACTCAGACGGCCACTACTCTTTTTTCCCGCTGCCTCTGCTCTGCTTATTTGGACCTTTATTTGATCTTTTTACTGCAATTAAACTGTCCCGGACCTAGCCACGTCCCCTGGGACCCTCCTGGGACCCTTTCCAAAGTGATTTTTCCGAGTTTTGCCCCATTTAAATCACGCACATTTGCTTGCTCGCTCCCGACCGACTCGCCTCCGGCAGCGTCCGGTCGGTCGCAGACGCCTTCATCGCCCCCTGGTGGTGAAAAAAAAACAAGTAATTTGTAGAGTGTGTGTATAGAGAAGAGGGTCAACTTGCCCTTTTCTCTCTTTTTCTCTCACTTACAATTTGGGCCTATCTCACTCGCTCCCTCGCTCGCTCGCTCGCTCCCTCACTCCCTCGCTCCCTCGCTCCCTCGCTCGCTCCCTCACTCCCTCGCTCCCTCGCTCCCTCGCTCCCTCACTCCCTCGCTCCCTCACTCCCTCTAGTTATTACTGCAGTCGGACAGGATCACCTGTACTGCAGGACACCATCACCGTCTACGCAGTAGCGGTATGGTGTATATATTAGGTTGGCTTTTCTGTAAGATCTCGTCGGTAATTTTCGAATTAAAAAGCGAAAAAATGCATTTAAAATGCGATTACTAAGCGGAAAAAAATTTTAAAAATAGTTTTACTAGCCACAAAAATCGCCTCTACCCGGACAGCCCCAGTGAGTGCAGCGGGCGCATTATCGTTATCAGATAAAAAATAAAAGATAAAAAATATTATTAAAAAAATAAAAAAAATAGTTTTACTAGCCACAAAAATCGCCTCTACCTGGGCGGCCCCAGCCCATTGCCCACTGCTGCCTCCCCCTTCTTTTCCGCCCGCCCCTGCCGGAGCACTGTCCACTGTCCGGCTTCCCTTTCACTGTCCGGCGTCCGTTCACTGCCCGGTATTCCGAAGTAGATTTTTTTTAATTAGCTGAGAGTGCCGGCCGTCAGGCCGGCGTAGGGGTTTAGAGCGATAGGGCCCAAACCGCTCCTCTTCCTCCTCCTTCTCCTCCTCCTCATCCTTTCCACACTTCCAGTTTAACTTTACCCCTTCAGCTAGCAGTCTCGCGACTCCAGAAAACGTTCTCGGTACACCAGTAATACCTTTTTAAAAAACTAGTCGGCTGTCGGCGAAGCCGACAGACGTGCACGGGGCGTTGATGGGGTGATGCAAATGGCCGCGGGAGCGGCCATGCCGTCGCCGTTGCCGTCCTGGTCCCCGGTGTTGGTGGTGAAGGTGGGGTGGAGTGGAGTGGTCCTTTTGGTGGTCGCGGTCGTGGTCGTCGACATCGTCGTCGTTGTGGATATCGTTGCAGTAGTGGAAGTCGTTGCGATGAGCAGGTTCGTGGCCGTCCTCGTTGTCGTGGACATCGTCGTGGACGTCGCGGTGGTCATGCTCGTGGCCGTCGTCGTCACGGACATCGTTTCCGGGTGGGTCTTCGTGACCGGGATCACACATTCAGGTCGGTGGTCCCAGAGAGCCACCGGCATTCTCGGTGGTCGACGAGGAAGGGGGAGAAGGGGAGGGCAGTCTGCAGAACTGAAGGAGGAGGCGAACCGGAGGACCGGAGAACACGAGGTCAGGATTCACATAACCTCCCCCCGGTACACTGTGAACCCCCCATCAATCAGTCAGTCAGTCCTCTTCTTCTTCTTCTTCTGCTGCCTGAGGTAGTAGTAGTAGTACAGCAGGTGAACTTCCCTGGTACAGACAGATCACTGTCACGTTAAGAGCACGGTTAGGTTAGGTTAGCTCCACCCCCACGCCCTCCACGTGCCCTCCACACACGCCACCACACACCCAAAGAAGCACCCACGACACTCAAGGCGGCTGACGCCGCCAACAACTCTCCCTTCAGCTTTTCCCTTCAACTTTGCCATCACACCTGCATCGCGGCATCATCATCATCATCAGCATCATCAATCATCATCATCATCATCACATCATCATCATCATCATCATCATCATCAACATCGCAGGCATCACCTTCAGCTAACCAACGCCGGCAGTAGTGCCGCTGGAGCAGCAATGGCGGCATTTCATCATCAATGATGAATTTTTTTTCCTTATCAGCTGATGATGACTCAGCTAAAAGAGTACTCTCGCGGCTTCTCCGCCATCTTCTGCTGTTTTTGGTAGTGGTGGTGGTGTCGCCCGCAAGCGGGCGACGGTAGAAGGCGTCCTTGTTAGGACACAAGTGAATAGAATTTTATTCACACCTCGGTGTCCTTATAGCCTCGGAATTCCGTACTACTTGCTGACATACTAGTATAGGTACTTGCGTTGGTGCTAGCGAGCTGAAACTTAACAGGTAGACGGCCAGTGGCGCCATATATCCCCAAAAATAGTCGATTTCCAAAAGGAGGTACCTGAAGGGGTGTGGCCGGAACTTCCGTCCCGCCCACTTTTGAGATCAGTTTTTGGTTTCAATCGACGTAGGAGTGTGTGCTGAGTACAGCAGGCACTTGGACGAGCCAATTGGTGCAGCGGAAGTGGTAGAAGTGCAGGTCAATTTTCAAAAGTAAAGTCATTTTGGCTAGCTAGTTTCGGGCACCACCACCGCTGTTGCTGCTGCTGCTGCTGCTGCTGCTGCTGCCATTGGCCTGGCCTGATGGTCCAGCTAGCGGAACTCTCCTTCTCCTCCTCATCCCTGAATGGAGGGGGGAGCACCACATCGGTCTTCATGAGAAGAAGGAAGATCCAGTGAGTGCCCCATTGTCGGCGCCACTGCCCACTGCTGCTGTTGCTGTTGCTGTTGCTGCTGCTGCTGTCCGGCTTCCCCCGTTCACTGTCCGGCTTCCGTTCACTGCCCGGTATTCCGAAGTAGATTTTTTTAATTAGCTGAGAGCCGATGTCCGCCGTCAGGCGGACATCGGTAGGGGTTTAGAGCGATAAGGCCCAAACCGGGGTTAGGTTAAACTCAGACGGCCACTACTCTTTTTTCCCGCTGCCTCTGCTCTGCTTATTTGGACCTTTATTTGATCTTTTTACTGCAATTAAACTGTCCCGGACCTAGCCACGTCCCCTGGGACCCTCCTGGGACCCTTTCCAAAGTGATTTTTCCGAGTTTTGCCCCATTTAAATCACGCACATTTGCTTGCTCGCTCCCGACCGACTCGCCTCCGGCAGCGTCCGGTCGGTCGCAGACGCCTTCATCGCCCCCTGGTGGTGAAAAAAAAACAAGTAATTTGTAGAGTGTGTGTATAGAGAAGAGGGTCAACTTGCCCTTTTCTCTCTTTTTCTCTCACTTACAATTTGGGCCTATCTCACTCGCTCCCTCGCTCCCTCGCTCGCTCCCTCACTCCTCGCTCCTCGCTCCTCGCTCGCTCCCTCACTCCTCGCCCCTCACTCCCTCACTTACAATTTGGGCCTATCTCACTCGCTCCCTCACTCCCTCTAGTTATTACTGCAGTCGGACAGGATCACCTGTACTGCAGGACACCATCACCGTCTACGCAGTAGCGGTATGGTGTATATATTAGGTTGGCTTTTCTGTAAGATCTCGTCGGTAATTTTCGAATTAAAAAGCGAAAAAATGCATTTAAAATGCGATTACTAAGCGGAAAAAAATTTTAAAAATAGTTTTACTAGCCACAAAAATCGCCTCTACCCGGACAGCCCCAGTGAGTGCAGCGGGCGCATTATCGTTATCAGATAAAAAATAAAAGATAAAAAATATTATTAAAAAAATAAAAAAAATAGTTTTACTAGCCACAAAAATCGCCTCTACCTGGGCGGCCCCAGCCCATTGCCCACTGCTGCCTCCCCCTTCTTTTCCGCCCGCCCCTGCCGGAGCACTGTCCACTGTCCGCTTCCCTTTCACTGTCCGGCGTCCGTTCACTGCCCGGTATTCCGAAGTAGATTTTTTTTAATTAGCTGAGAGTGCCGGCCGTCAGGCCGGCGTAGGGG
>JAMZRA010000001.1:292543-314419 GCA_024499935.1 Tyrophagus putrescentiae
GACTGGTTCTCTGGTTCTCTCCTAGCTGCTTTTATTGCTTTCATCATTAGGACTTACAAGGGCTCAGTCGAGCTCGCTTCGCTCACTCCTACCTTAACTATGCACCGCTAACATTTTGTAAAAGTTTGGCCAGCGGCTCACCCTGACGACACTGGGCACTGTGAACGTCCACCGACTCGGGCCCGCTGGTTCGTCCGAGACCCGAGGGCTGTGTATGCGTTTCAATAGGCTACAAGGGCTCATCGGCTCGCTTCGCTCACTCTACCTTAACTATGCCACCTAACAGTTTTGTAAAAGTTTGGCCAGCGGCTCACCCTGACGACACTGGGCACGTGAACGCCCACCGACTCGGGCCCCGCTCGCTCGCTCGCGAGACCCGAGTCGGTGGACGTTCACAATGCCCAAGTGTCGTCAGACCTCGCCGCTTTGGGCTGTGCACTGCTACTTTGTTGCACAGTTGTGCTCTCACTTATTTTTTTCTAATCTAAGATCTTGGTTAAATTGAATCAGTTAAGCAACGGCTCACCCTGGCGTCACTTGGCTCACCAAAAACGCCCGCCGCCTCGGACCTCGCTCGCTCCGCTCGCGAGGCCCTCGTCGGCGGGCGTTTTTGGTGAGCCAAGTGACGCCAGACCTCGCCGTTTTTATCTGTGCACTGCTAACATACATTCATGTCTGGGCCGGCGGCTCACCCTGACGTGACTTGGCCGTTGTCAACGCCCTCGTCGTCGGTCGTTGACAACGGCCAAGTCACGTCAGACCTCGCCGCCCTGGGCAGTGCACTGCTGCCCCTGCAACAACTGTGCTCCTCCGGCAGCCCAGGCCGGTAACTGCGAGAACGGCGAGAACGGCAGCGAGAGCACACAGCCTGAGCCGCCAGCAGTGCAGCTGCTGCGATAACAACACGCGCCTGCGCACAACTGACAAAACGGCGCAATATCAGTCAAAACAAAAGACAACGTTCCAAACTTTTTGGGTTTTCTAGTTAACCATAAGGTTTTGAGAAACACCCAAATAGAAGTAGAGCAGTTAAGTAATTAGGAACCTAATGCTGTAATAAAAAATGAGATTAAAGTTTGTTTTGTTTTTAAAATCGTTTATTTAAATCTGCGGCGAACGGCTGGCAAAAGCCCCCGCCCTGGGCTGTGCTCCCCCTTCCCTTCAGCCTGTGCTTTCTGACTGCACTGCAGCCCAGGCCGAAAACGGTGGCAGCGAGCGGGCAAAGTCTGAGTCAGAACAGCTGCCGCGATAGCAATACGCGCGCGCGTGGCAGCCAAAGCCAGCGGCGCATAGCAACAGACAACGTTCCAAACTTTTTGGGTTTTCTGGTAAACCATAAGGTTTTGAGAAACACCTATTTAGGCACAGACCAATTAAGGAGCGAGGAATCCAATGGTGTAATCAAAAATCTTATCGGAGTTCATTTAGTATTTAATATGGCTGTTTTAAAAAGTGACTATGATCAGATAAGGCACTTCCGGTCATCTGATCAACTCGAGTTTGGTATCATTAGAAAGATGCCATTTATCTCGTTGCACTGGTGAAAACCGTTTTTCAATATCTTTAACGGTGTAATTTGTAGAGCAAAAAATGTCCGTGAAGAGAAATAGAGAAAAATCATTTTTTTAGGGATAGGCTGATTTAGTCGTTTTCACACTGCTGCTGCTGCTGCTGCTGGGCCAGTTCTGCTGTTTCACTTTTTTTCTTTTTGTCCTATCAGTCGGTGCACCAGAAAGAATAAAGAAAGAAAGAGTATGGCAAATGGAAGTGTCTAAATGGCGACATTGCCGCCGACGCTTTCACTATTTTTTATGATATTTGAATAAGACTCGAATAGTTTTCATTCCCTACTACTTTACCCATTTGACCCTCGGTTGTTTTCTGTCTGTCCCTGGTTTTTTTTCTTGTTTGCTTGCCCATTCTCTCCTTCTGTCTGTTGTTTATTGCGAATCATAGCCTTTCTCCTTTTCTTTCTTTTATTATTAGCCTTTTATTCCTCCTCTTCTGCCATTTTTATTGTTATTATTATTATTTACGTTTTGCATATTCTAAATCGGGCAGCAGCAGCAGCAGCAGCAAAGTAAGCACTTATTTTCCTGGTTGAACATGTAGTGAAAAAAAGTGTAAAATGGAATAAAAAGTGGAAAGGGGCAAGGGGCATATATTACATTTTCTTTTATCAGTACTTTTAGCAGCTTTTTGTTGTCGGCAATTGCCCGTTTTTATTTGTTAAAAAAAATTTTTGTTTGGCATTTGAAAGTGATTTCAGGAAAAGATGTGTTTTGATTTTTTGTTTGTGAAATGATTTTTTATTTTTTTCTACTCGTTTTTGTGTTATCATTGCAAATCAATTATTGCTGATTCTCTCTTCTTCCTTCTCTTCTATTTATTTTTACTTCTGCCCACAATTTCTATTTTCATCGACTTTCAAGTGCTCTAATTCTGTTTCCTCTTCCTCTTTTTGTTTGCCCATTCCACACGCACAGTGTGCTGAAAAACGGAAACCAAAACCGAAAAAAAATTAAGCACTCTCCAGCAGATAAAAAACAGTGAGGCTCATGTAATTTAATAATAGCCAACACCACCAGGCACACAACTACTTCAAAAAACCCAAAAAACAAAAACAAACCAAAACAAAAGCGCACACAGACAAAAACTAAGCCCTCGCATACAAATTGCTCAGGAAAAAATCTAAAGCAAAACAAAACACAGGATGTTAATTTTCACCAACAGCAGCAGCAGCAGCAGTTAATTAGTCTTGTCTAGTCTAGTCAAGTCTCAAAAAACCCGAAAAAAGAAGCACAAATGTTCTGTTTATTACTTTCCAGCAGTCTAAGCACAGAGGAAGATTTTATTCCACACAACAAATCTCAAGTTTGTTTTTTGGAACTCAAGTTGCTTCTCTAATTTTTTCCTTCAAAGAAACCTCTTCTTTTTTTCTTTTGATTGTTCACTCGACCGATGATTTTTGCCACTGCTGCTGCTGCTGCTGCTAAGATAGAAATCTAAATGAAAAAAGGAAACCCCAGCGCCCAAATAAGGGCGCATAACAAGTAGCAAGAAAAATTTGCGGTACTTTCTACATTGACTTCACTTTAGTACTTCAGCCTCCATTATCTTATTATGACTAGGGTAATTGCATTTCTGGCGCCCTGGAGAAGAGTGCCCTGCTGCTGCTGCTGACTTCTCTCTGGAGTTCCTGTTTCACTGCTAATGAGCACACCAGTGGCCAGTTGGCAGTTGTTGTTCGCAACTTTTGGGCAACAATTTCGATTCGGCTCTCAATTTAATTTGTCGGCTGGCCTGGTCTGGCCTAATCTGGCCAGTGGCCACCACAACTGGTCACATCTCCGGTAATTGTGCTGATCTTCTTTTGGCCGCCGTCGCCACCAGCAGCATGTGTCCTTCCTGGGCAAACAACTTCGGTACGGCGGTAATTATCGTCATTATTTATTACGTGGTGGTGGTCGTGGTGGTGGTGGTGGTGGTGAATGCTGGAAGAAGAACTCTCTCTCACTGATTGAACTAATCTAATTGATTCTTGATTGAGTCTTTTCCAGAACTAGAGCTAGAACTCTCTTGCTGAAACTGTTTATTGCTTATTGCTACACTACTAGTTTTAGTTTTGCTCGTTAGTTTGCTGTTTTTTGCTGTGAAATAATAAAATGTAACGACTTGCATTAGTGTAACTAATGCAAAACTTGTCGAAAATATGTTGTGCCCGCTTTTGATGATGACATTAAAAATGGCCATGTAATTTTCCCTCTAATCGGCATATTAAAATTTCCTGTTTTTAGTCAGTTTAAAAAATGAGTGCTTTTAAAATTCAAAGCTTCTTTGATTCTAAATTGCTCCGGCAGCAGCAGCAGCAGCAGCAGCTTTATTTTGATGATTCTGAATAATTTGACGCTCATTTAGCCTAGTTTGCTCATTTGCTGCTTTCATTCATTCACTTTTCATTCACTTAAATTCTTGTCAAACATAACATAAAGGGCGATAATGACGGTTATTTGGCTGTGTATGAGTTTAAATAAAAAAAATGGAAGGGGAAGAGAGAAAAATAATGAAATTACCAATAAAAATTATTGCAATTGAGGACAATTGCACTCGCTCTTCAATTCTTCTTCTACTGTAATTTAAATGTCTAATGGCAAGCAGACATCGGCATCAATGAGCGAGAAATTATTGAAAGACAGAGTATAATGAGATTATTATTGGAAACAGCAACTACAAAAAAAAGAGAGTGTTCCGAATATATTCAAATGATAAATGGCAAATCGATTACAATGCGACAAGGGCGGCAATGGCGGCAAAGTCACAGAAAAAAAGAAGAGCAAACATTTTAAAAGCAAAGTTACAATTTGGTCAAAGAGTTCCCTGCCGCTCATCATTTAAAATAAAGAGATTTGTTTAAATTTTTATTTCATTTCAATTCATTAATACTCTCGACACAGCACTGCGCCACGCTAAATAATTGAAATGTTCCTTTCGAATGACGACGGCGATGATGATGAGGATGATGATGATGATTTAGGCTGCCTAAGCCTCTCTCTCTCTCCTCATCAAAAAAGGTTTTTTAGACTAAAATGGGGACATTTTATTTTGATTTTACATTTTTACAACCAACAATTTCTCTCAACAACGACAAGCAGATTAGTTTTCAGCAGAAGCAGAATTTTCATTTGCAGAATTTTTAATGGATTTTGTTGCGAAATGTAGCTCTGTTTGGCTGTTTTTCCTTTTTTTGGCGACAGGTATCATCATGTTTGATTTGCAAAGTTGGCAGCATTATTTGCCATACTATATCCCTAGCTCGAGTTTTGAAATGTCAAATTAATTATTTATACAAAACAGAAAGAGAGCTCAAGTTGAGTCGGCGGCAGAAAATGAGTAGAGCCCAATTCAGCATGAGCATTTTTGGCGGCGAGCACTGAGAGGATTCATTTGAATTCATTCTCATTTTTCTTTTGTTTTTTTCCGCGTTTAAAAGTGAAAAGTGGGGAGAGAGTTTGAGTTTGAGTTTGAAGCCCGTTACTTTTCAATTTGGATCACATTTTCTCTCCTTTTTCTGTCTGCGACAGTGTCTGGATCAGTCGTTTTGAGCAGCAATTTGTGTGCAAAAATGCTCGCTTCGTTTGTTTGCATGGGCAACCCCACTTTTGTCAACTGCTGCTGCTGCTGCTGCTGCTGAAACTAAATCCGGTTCGTTTGTCTGCCCCGTCTGCTAAAACTAAACTTTGAAATTACCCAAATGCACACAGGCAGACAGACCTTTCATTTGTCGGTAAATATGTACGGCAGTTGATGTACAGCAGCAGCAGCAAAAGTTATTATCATTTTTATTATGCTTTTTAGTCAATTCTACGCCGTTTCCAACTTTTTCTCAAAAGTAGAAAGTAGAAAAAGGGGCAAAATGATGCACTCTGTGTGACAATTAATTCAAACGCGAGGTAGGAAACTCTGCCTTTACTTTTTGTCATTTAGTTGAGGCAAAAGAGTACTTTTTCATTACGTTCATTCACCCTGTTTCGCACTGCTGCTTTAAAAATCTGAAACCTCTACTGAAACAGTTTAATTAATTCAATTAGAATTGAACAAACCAGGAAACTAGTCCTACCACGACAGACAGCATCACTGCTTTTTAAAATTGAAGTTTTGATGTTGAGAATCATTAGCAGCCTGGTAATGTTGTGTGTCTGTAGTGGAAAAGGAAGTGTCAGTGTTTTACAAGCTTTTTGGGTTTTCTGGTTGTGGTGGTGGCCGTGTTTTAGCCTTGACAGAATTGGGAATCATTAATCAACGCCAAATAAAGCAGGGGAAAACTTTGCACTGTTTTTCATTCATTAGCATCCTAGCTCTGGTTTCTCTGGTACCTTTAGAATAGGAAATAGGAAAAGGATGAATTGTAGTTTCATTGTGTAACAATGTCGATTTCAAAAGTACAGTATACTGTTTTTCTGGTTCAAGTTTTTCAAGTTTTACTTTTCCTACTTTTATCTGCCTCATTTTTGCTTCAAATAACAACCACCGTTTTCGGCTATTATCATCACCATCATCATCAAGAGCACACACACACACAGCTCTCAAACAAAGGTTCATCATCATCATCATCATTTTTTCAACAGAACCAAAATTTTCTGTTAAATTTTAATGCTCTTTATTATGAAGCAAAAAAAATGCCAATAAAAATGGCCATGCATTATCTTTCCCATTTTTTTGGTTGCTGCTGTTGTTGTTTGACTGACCACCACCACCACTACCAAACTATTGCACTATTGATGCTGATATCGATCAGCTCAGTTCAGTTGATGGCTGACTGGACTGCATCTTTACCATCATCATCAACTTCATCATCATCATCAATTGCTCATCATTATCAAAGTTGACTACTGTTTTGTTTTGGCCAGTGTGTATGAGTGTGTATTGGCCAGTGCCATTGAAATGTATCACCATTACCCAATTGAGATAATTATCCACAGACAGGAGGATCCTTTTGTCATGGTGGTTGATGATGTTGCTGCTCTATGCCACTCATTTGAGTGCATCGCATTGAATGAAAAATGCTTTAGGTAACATGCTGAACACCAAAGCATGACACACTTGCTTATCAATTTACTGTTACTTTGAAATACATTGTTTTAGAGTATTATATTTTTAAATGTTAAAAAAAATTTTGATGCAGCATTTATAAATTTTTTTAAACAAAAATCTCAATTTGTGTACTTTTCGAACAGTCTAGGATATATATTAATTAATATATCTAATCTTTTGATTTACAACTAAAAGAGAAAACGGCATTTGCTTTTGCTTCCAATAGGTGTTGCACAATAAAAAACAGCAAATTGAGATAACAACCACTTGTAGTGCGATTTTTAGTAAACTCATTTTTGTATCATATTGTAAATGAAATTTTTTTAATGATTAAAATAAAAAATTAACGACTTTTTGTAGTCAATATAATTAACTTTTTTAAATTGTAGTTAAAATGCAACAAAAAAAATCGTCATTTAAACTTGCTTATTTAGTTGTATGGTGCACAAAAACCCTTTTTAATTTACTTTGGAAGTTGTTAGTTAAAAAAGAATTTCCTAAAGGTACTTTATTTAACTTTTTAAATGCTTTTTTAACAAAATTTTAAGTGTTTAACAGAAGCTTTGCAAAACAAGAAAATGCTTTTATTACAAAAAATGACAAAAAATTGAAATATATTATTCAAAGTTTAATGTCAGATAAATTATCTAAGATAGTTCCTGATAAAAAAAGTGATGCACAAATCAGGTTAAAAAACTTTATCAAATCTGTTAACTGGTGGCCAGAAGTAATAGTCAATTATAATGATCTTGACTGGAAATTGTGCATAATGTCAGGAAATCCTTACAGTGGCACACTGCACAGTTTCATTGGACATGCCGATCAGTGGAAACAAATGAGCAATCGGATAAACCAGCTTTGGACTCAAATGTCTGATAAAGATTTGCAATTAACTATAATTGATAAAGTTCAAAAATCGAAAAAAAGAGGAAACACATATTTGTCTCTTTTAGCCGAACAAACGACAATTCCTGAAAGTAAATAATAAAAATATTTGATTGATTAAAAATTTAATTTTTTATATTTTTTAGATTCACCATTTTTTGAAATTGAAAAAGAAATATATCAATTTATTGTAAAAAATACTTTAGTGGAAAATAAAAATACACAAAAATTTATTGCATCTAATTTGGACTCGGAAAAAACAAGAACAAGTTTTTCTATTTTAGTAAATGACAATTTAGGGTTTGAATGGGAAATGGTTTTAGGAGTTAAAACTAGTTTTAAAATAAAACAAATAACAATTATAACTGCCTTTTTTCGAGAAATAAGTTCTTCTTTGAAAGTTAAAAAAATGATTGAAAACGACCCAAAACTTTTTAAAGAAAATATATTAAAACGTGTTATAGGAAAATCAATAAAAAAATTATCTACAAAAGTTCCTGACAAACAAAATAATGTTCGAATCAAACTGGAAAATTTAATCAAATCTAGTCACTGGTGGCCAGAAATCATAGTCAATTTTAATGACATTGACTGGAAATTATGCATAGTTTCAGGTAATCCTTTCAGTGGCACACTGCACAGTTTCATTGGACATGCCGATCAGTGGAAACAAATGAGCAATCGGATAAACCAGCTTTGGACTCAAATGTCTGATAAAGATTTGCAATTAACTATAAACACATATTTGTCTCTTTTAGCCAAACAAGACACAAATCCTGAAAGTAAGAACACAAAATAAAAATTGTTTTTTAAATGTATCAATTTTATTTTTTTAATTTTTAAGATTCACCGTTTTTTGAAATTGAAAAAGAAGTATATCATTTTATTGCAGAGAATACTTCAGTTAAAAGTGAAAACACACAAAAACTAAATCAATTATCCAAAAGAGAAATTTATTTTTTAGTAAATGACATTTTTGGACTAGAATGGAAAATGGTTTTAGAAATTAGGAAAACTAATTTTAAAAAATATATAAAAACTAGGTTTGGTTTTATGAAACTTATACAAGTTAACACTGTTTGTTTTAGAAAATTAAAACAAAACAAACGTGAAAACAAACAATAAATTAATTAAAAACTGTAAATTTAAGTTTAAAAAAACATTTATGTTTTAAAACTAATAATGTTAGTTTAAAATGCCACTTGGTGCACACTAAAATTCATAGCAACACAGGCTGACAAAAACTAATCATTTTTGGATGTGTTTGATAAAAATAAAAAAGAAGAACGCAAACATTACTTGAACTTTGCAGTTTACTGAGCCACAGAAGCTTTTCACTAGCGTACTTTTGCTGTGTATTTGCCTTGAAACAACAATTAATGACCAGAGAGCTGCAGTTGCTCAGCCAACCACTTGTTGCTACCAGACATGATCAACAGAGCCTCCATCAGCAGTATCTGCATCAGTTTCTGCAGCAGTATCAGTAAAATGTAGTGCGCATTGCATCAACTCATCTTTTTCAATCGTATTTAAGTCATCTTTCTCATCTTTACAAACCCAGTACGTTTTACAGCAATTGACAATCATCGACACTGAAAAATGCCACCGCATAGAAGAGCTAGGATTGGTCATCAGCACTGGCGAAATCGGTCTAAAAAGTCGACATTATCTTTGTCTGACATTATTGGTTATATTTCCACCCTTTTGTGGATGATTGGTTGCATTTTTATTTTTTTGTGGAAGATTATTTGCATTTTCATCTTTTTGTGGAAAATTGTTTCTTTCATTTTTTCCATTCACAAAGGTAGTTTTTTTCAATTTATTTTTATCAATATATTTAATAACTTAAACATTTGCGTGAAGTAATTGGCGTCTTTGCATGGAAAATTCTCAAGCACCTCTTTGGTGGCGGCAGTAGCTCAACGGCTGAAGGAGCCATTTTACCGAGAAGTTCATCTTCTGCAAGAACTTACCCTGTAACTAGAGGCAACTCGAACTTCAAGTGGATCATACAGCATTGGATAACGTTTCTGGTGGTCAGCTTTGCCGGTTATGTGTACTTGAGTAGTGTTTTGCAGAACCCGGAGTTTACTGTCTGAAACGAAGCAGTAGTCGACAATTAGTGTATATAATACTTAAATGACGATTACGATGAGACTAATAAAACATTTTTTATACTTTGATTTATTTTTTAATTTGGTCGAGAATTTGCAAAAAGTTGACAAAGAAAGTGGTTAGAACTTAGCGCATGTACATCAACAGAGCTTAAAGTTTCCTACTCCTCTATTTCTCAGCAGGCTCAGCTTCCTCTGCTGGGTAATCAGCAAACGCGGCCCGTCGACGACGATTCTCGGCCGGTACCGGTCAGGAGGCACCGCCTGGGAGCGGAGAATCGTCCGCAGGTGCTTCCCGGCCAGCACCTCCAGCGGGTGGCCTCGCTTGAAGCGGTACGACCAGGGGCGCCAGTCGACGGCGCTCTCCACGCTGATGGCCACGTACTGCTCGGAGACTTTGGCTTTGGGGAGGTCTTTTGAAGAGGAGGAGGAAGATGAGGTACGCTCTTTTACCTTCTCAATGGTGGTCGTCAACGGCGCAGGAGAGGATGAGGATAATGATGTTGATGAGCAGTTGATGTTCGAATCTTTGAGCTGATTTTCAAGCAACTTCTTTTTTGCTGCTGCTGCCGCCGCCTCCGCACTGGGAAACACCCAAAAGGTGGGCGTCTCCGCGAGGACCGGCCGGAGCTCCGCCGCCGGCAGGACGACGCTCAGGTAGTGGGGCGTGTCCCAGTCCTCCAGCAGGTGCCCCAGAATGAAGCGGCGGCCCGGAGCGAAGCACTGCGAGTGCGCAAAGTAGGAGACGCGAATGCTGGCGGCGAAGCTGTCGGTGGGCCGGGCGGCCAGAACGTAGCACGGCCACAGGGGCGCCGTAAAGTCTTTGTCCTCTTCGTCCTGGTCCTCGTCGAAGTCGTCGATCTCTTCGTCCTGGTGCCCTTGGCCATTTTTGATGCGATATCGCTTCAAGTTGTACGCCTCCTGCCACGCCCTCTCCTCCTCCGCCTCCGCCCGCTCCTCCGCCAGCTCCCGCTCCGTGAGCTGTTCAAAGAAGGCGTACAGCCTGGCGGAGCCGTCGGAGCTGCTCCTCAGGTGCTTCTCCTTCAGCAGCCCCTGGGGCGTCTCCTCGTCGCCCACCACTCTGCCTCTCAGTGTTCGAAATCGAAGCGTCGTCGCCCCCCGCCCTCCTAGGCCCACCTCTCTGCTGAGGTCGTTGATCGCCCGCTTCAGCCCGCCCTTGGTGTCGCTGAAGAGAAATCGGGCCCGTTGTTTCCCTCCCTGGCCCTCCTTGGTCTTCCCGTCTTCCCCGTTGTTGTTGTTGTTGTTCTTCTTCTTCTTCTCGGTTTCGAAGGCCACGAAGCGGCGCAGACTGTCGGCGCTTTCCTCCTGGTCGAAGAAGGTGGCGTAACTTTTTTTGGCGTTCTTTTTAGCTTTGTTGTTCTTTTCTGCTTTGTCCATCTCAAAGGCGTAAATAGTGGTGGAGTTGCGGGCGAGGTGCTCCGCCTCGGCCAGCGTTTCCTCCTCCTTCTCCACCTGGTGGCCGAGGATGAAGCGCCAGTGGCGGTGCCGCCCCCTGGGCACGCCCCACTTTTCCAGGACCGCCTCCTTCAGGTGGTCAAAGCTGGTGAAGGGGGAGTTCAGGCCGAACATGTAGAGCAGCGGATTGGCCGGGTCGGCTTCGTCGCCGTTGAAGATCTTGTAGCAGAGTGGCCGCCGGTGGACGTTGCTGGGAGGCAGCTCCTTCAGACGATCCTGCTTGTTGGCCCGTCGCTGGGCGGCGTTCTCGGGGATCAGGTCGCTCCAGGCGATGATGGCGTTCTGGTTCGGGTCGTAGTCCTGGTCCTGGTCCTGGTCCTGGTCCTGGTCCTGGTCCTGGTCCTGGTCCTGGTCCTGGACCTTATTCTTGCCCAGGTCCTGGACTTTGTCCTGGTCCTGGTTCTGGTCCTCGTCCTGGTCCTGGTCCTGGACTTTGTCCTGGACCTCGTCCTCGTCTTCTTCGTCCTGGTCCTCGTCCTGGTCTTCGTCCTCTTCCTCTCTTCGGCGGCTGTTCTCCTTCATCTGCAGCTGCACCTCGCAGAGGTACGCCCGCTTCAGCACGCCAAACCGAGTGGACAGCGGCATGCTGAAGACGAGCGGCTCATTGTGCTCGCCACTCTTGATCTCCAGCTCGATCATCTCGTAGTCCGCCTGGTCGTAGGTCCGGTCACTGCTTTTGCTTCTGCTTCTGCTTCTGCTTCTGCTGCTGGACGGCTGCTTCTTTTGCTGTTGATGTTGCTGATTTTGCTGCTGCTGGTTGATGGGAGGGGAGTTGTTGTTCCCATTGGGTTGTTCCATGTTTTGGGAGTTGAGGAGTTGGAGTTGGAGTTGGAGTTGGAGTTGGAGTTGGAGTTGGAGTTGGAGTTGGAGTTGATGGCAACAAGTCCAAGGTGAAAGTAGAGAGAGAGAGAGAGAGAGGGAGAACCGAGCAAAAGTGTAAACAACAAATGATTTTTTTTGGAGCAGCTGAGTTGAATCCGCTGCTGCTGCTGCTGCTTTGAAAAAAAATGATGCAAGCGAAAAAAAATCTCGCTCACTAAAAACACTGATGTTTCTTCTTCTGCCGCTGCTGCTGCTGCTGCTTCTGCTGAATGATCTGCAATGCCCGACTACTACTACTCAACGAACCGATTACCTAGAGCAAGCAAAACGTTCATCCACATGTTCACCCCCCCCCCCCCCAAGGTAGGTGGTGGTTACCATAGTGCCAGCCGCAATTTCCTGCCGCCGCCGCCGCCGCAGTTGTTGTTTAGGTAACCTCTTTTTGACTTTTAAGCCTGACTTCAGCTTTTGCCTCTCTCTCTCTCTCTCTCTCTAATGAGCTCTAATGAACTTTGGCTGACTCTAACTGCCTGCAACTTCGTCATGCTAGCGAGTTGTTGCCAGGCTTTCCCTTCCGATCTTGCAGCTGCAGCTGAACTAAAATGAACTGAGCTGAACTAAAATGAACTGAACATTTTCGTTGAAGTGTTTTGTTTGTGCACAATCTGTGCTGTGCTTTATTTCTTCTTTTTTGCCTTTTTTCTGGACTGTTTCACTGTCCATCACACTGATCACATCATCGTCATCATCGTCTTTCACTTTCTTCTTTAATTCTTACAGTACAAGCTCTTCTGCCGCCGTCTCAAGCGAATCGGGCAAATTACTGTCACCCTAGAAGTCACTTTCTGACTGACTGACTGCACTTGCTGTTTCTATTTTTCTTTCTTTTTCATTCTTTATTTTTTTGCTCCTCTTTCCATGTGACAGCCTCAATCGACTGGCCTGTCCATCGAGGCGCCTAGGCTGCTGCTGCTGTTATTCCAGCTGTATTGTTCTTGCTTTGCTTTCCTTTTTTTCTTCTTTTTGCCGCCACCACCATTTCCGTTCAGAGGAGTGTGTAAGAAGTGCACTGTTCAAAGTCAGTCCACTGGAAGGAGAAAAGGAGAAGAAGAAGAAGCCCAAACTCTCTCTTTCTGCTGGTGTCTTTGTCGATCAGCGAAGCAGCAATAATTTTCTTGAGCAGCGACTACATTTGTTCTTACAGTTGTTCCAACAACAACTAAGAACAACATCGACTACAACTAGGCATTAATAGGCCGAGTGTAATTTGATTAATTCTTCCAACTCCTCTCTTTTTTTGCTTTTTTTCCTCCCACTTTTCTCGCTGTCTGTTTGACGCGTTTCTTTTTCCTTTCTTTCTCGGCGTGTGGTCACTTTGCTTCGCTCCACTTCTGATTACTAAACTGTCATCTGATTAACTTAATTAGTTGTTGGCCCGGTCAACTGACTGGCTCTTGTCCTGTCTTGTTCTGTCTTGTCTAGTCTGCTTCTCTCTCTTTATGTAATAAATTGTTCACTTCGATTGACACCGACAGCGACAGCAGCAGAACTTGGACAGAATTGAGTTTTGTCGCTGAATTCTTTACGCTCAGTCAAATTTGACTTTTTTTAGCTATTTTACTAAAAGAAAAAAACAGGAAAAAGCTTGTACTGCTACTTTTTAAAGATGAGAAAGATGGGAGATAGGAAAAGCTGTTGCGGAATTGATTTTTTTTCACGAGAATGTCACTAGTTTATTAATTTGAGCAGTTGTGAAAATGATCTGTACTCTTCTTTTCAAATGATCAAAGATTTTTGTTTTTAGCTTTTAATTTTATTCTTTTTTTGTTAAATAGGACTTTTTGTTGTGTAGGATAAAATCAGTAGCACAGATAGGAAGATGTTTTTAATCGGTAGTTGGCGTTGTTGTTTTATGATACAATGAGAAAGTGTAGGGGTGTGTGTGTGTGTGTGATTAGCATAATTTTAGTTTTTAGTTTTATTTTCACTTTTCACTTTTATTAATTAATCAACTTGAAATCTTCTTAGCATCCTCCGCCGCCTGCGCCTCCGCCGCCACCGCCAGCTCCTCGTAGAGGGCGGCAATCTCGGCGCTGAAGCGCTTGGAGATTTCATTTCGCTGGAGGTAAAAAAACGGGAGTTTAAAATTTAGTAAAAACTCTTTAAAAATTTAAAGTTTTCCAACTCACCTTCGACTTGAGCGTCGGCGTCAGCAGGCCGCCCTCAATCGTAAAGAGCTCCCCGTGAATGTGCACACTCTTCGGCAGCTCAAAGGACTTCAGGCCACTTCGCCTGCCCAGCCGCTGCAGGTCCTCGAGGATGGCCGCCTTGAGCGCGGAGTTTTTGTTCAGCACCTTGCTGCTGTCGCCCTCGTTCACCTCGGCCACTCCCCCGGCGGCAAACTTTGGCAGGCTTTTTAGGAAGGCAAAATCGGGCACGACAATCGCCACCAGCTGCGACTTGAGCGACTCCCCGTAGACAAAAAGCTGCGCCACGAAGCGACTGCTGACCAGGGCGTTCTCAATCTTCTCCGGGGCAATGTACTCCCCTTGGCTCAGTTTGAAGATGTTCTTCTTCCGGTCAATCAGCCGCAGCGTCCCCTCCGCGGTCCACACGCCAATGTCGCCAGTGTGCAGCCACCCCTCCTCGTCCAGGGCCTTCGAGGTCTCTTCCGGAAGTTGGTAGTAGCCCTTGAAGACCACCGGGCCCTTGACGAGGATTTCGCCCTTTCCTTCCGCTGCGTAGTAGCCCATTTCCGCAAAATCGGCTAGTTTAACTCGGCAACCGACCAGCGGCGGACCGACGTGTCCGGTGGTGCAGTCGCCCATTTGGGTCGCTGTACAGGGGCCGACGCACTCGGTTTGGCCGTAGCCTTCGGAGATCTAGGATTGGAAAGGTTTTTAGGAATTTTTTAGAATTTTTAGGAATTTTTTTAGGAATTTTTTTCGTTTTAAAGTTTTCTCTTACCACACAGCCCAGGGCGCAGCGAAGAAAGTCCAGCACGGCGTGGGAGAGCGGGGCGGAGCCAACGCAAATCAGCCGCACCCGCCCGCCCAGATTGGCGCGAATCGCCCCAAAGACGAAGCGGTCCCAGAGGGTGTCCTGGCGGATCACTCTCTCCCGGAGCTCCGCCCTCTTTGCCGCGTACGCCCACCGGAGCAGCGTCTTCTTCAGCAGGCTGCCGCGCACCTTCGCCTGCACGGCGTCGTAGATGCGGTTCAGCAGGCGGGGCACGGCTGAAAAGAAGGGAAAGAAAAAAATCAATTTAAGCTTTTTGAAAGGTTAAGAAAATTTGACATTTGTTGACATTTGATATGTCCGTGTAAGAAAGAAGGAAGGGATCAGAAGAGCATTTGCATGCGTTTTTTTATTTTAATGAGCACGCGGGGAGAAATAGTTTGAGTTTTTTTGAGCGGGAAAAAGCGGCACGTTTTAAAATTTGGTTTTATTTCTATGTCTGTTCTCTCTCTCCTTCTCAAATCATGCAAATGAGCTGCCTGTCATTCAGTGGTGTCAGTGTCAGTGTCGCCGATGAAGAAGAGGGTAAAAAGAAATTTTATTACCAAACTGTACTGAACTTGACTGAAGTGAGAAAGAGAGATTTCAGTTATTTTCCGACATTTTGCGGCACTGTTTTTCCCCTCTTTTTTTCCACTCTTGAACTCTCCCACTTTTTCTTTTCTTTTCCCTTTGCACTTGACTTTTACTTTTTTCTCTCATTAGAAGAAAGCCAAGGCGCCAGACCTTTTTTACAGGCAATTTAATTTTTTAGTTTAGCTTAGCACACACACACAGGCTACAACTTTATCTCAATTTAGCGCCGCCGCCGCCGCTGCTTTTAATGTTTAAATTATGAAAAAAGACTGTAAGGTTTTGAGCACTGAAGCTCAGCGTGTGTGACACACGTGATTGAAACCAGTTTTTTTCAGTTTCAGTTTCAGGGCTAGTGTTAGTGTTAGTGGGCACACTTTGATATTGCTATTTTAAGTGCCTCTTCTCTTTCCTTCCCTTCCCGTCCCTTATCTATTTAAATTGGCATTATAATTCCCTTACAAGGAAGGAAGAGGAGGAGGAATTCCCTCTCCAAAAGCAAAAAAAGTGGACGACACGTGTCCAAAGCTGATTGCCTCCTGACTGAAGTGTGCGGCAGCAAATTCTGGAGAATATTCCCGTCCCGCAGCACTTGTTTTACCATTACAACCTTTTTCCCCTCTCTTTTTCTCTCCCTCTCTTTTTCCCGTTCCCTTTGCACTCTGACCTTGCTTCTTTTTTCCCTTTTTGAACATTGAATTCACTTACCGAGCATAATGGTCGGTCGAATGATTTGAATTTCCGCCGCCAGCTGCTGAATGTCGCCCGAGTAGTAGGAGACGACGCCGCCCTCGCAAAAGACACTTGCCTAAAAATTGTGTTTTATTGAAAAATGAAAAGGGGAGAAAAAAGGGGACGATTAGCAAATGGTTTTGTGTGATTGTGTGTGTGGTACTTTTTTTGCACTCTAGCATTTTTTCTGTCACTTTTTTCCCCTTTCTGAACTGACTTTTTCAAGGCTCCCTGACTACCTCGCCTGACTGAAGTTAAAAGTGACCGAAGTGCACTGACAGAGATAAAAGTGGGGGAAAGAACAAAAAGCTTTACTGCCCCTAATACTTGTAATTGCACAGTGCTCACAATTTTTTGCGACACTTTTTGGTGGTGGTGGTGGTGGTGGTGGCTATCAAAACGAGCGTGTACTTTTTTGCATATTGCTCGATCGTGTTTATGCACGATTATTATTACTACAGCAGACAGACTTCCTCTGCACGCATTCGAGCATTTGGGCAATTGATTGAAATGAGATTGAAAAGTTATATTTTTTGCCTAAATTAATTTCTACGCTAGAGTTTTTCAAACGGCTAAACTAGCGTAATCTTGGTCACTAGTAAAAAGTACCTCACTTAAACTTTTAAAAAACTACTAAAATGATTTTCCTAATTGATAATAAAGGTTCGTATTAGGCACTCACCTCAGCAATGCGCTGAAACATGTGCGCCAGTGGCAGAATTGAGATCATGACGTCGTCCTTTGTGGCGTGTTCGTCCATCTAAAAAGTGTGTGTTGGCAATTAAGATGATGATGGTGATGATGCGAATCGGCAAACACATAGGCAAATGATTAAAAATAGAAAAGGGAAAAACAAATAAAAGTGAATAATTGTGTAATAGCCCTTTTAACTCTGATAAGTCTGATTAGTCAGACAGAGAAAAGAAAAGCCTTACCAGATGAATGGAAATGGTCGCCACGCTGGCAATCACATTTTCATGGCTCAACATGACGCCTGGACATTATTATTATTATTTGAGTTGAGTAGTAATTTGAAATGAGGGAAAAAATGGCGTGAGAAGGAGGAGGCGGCGAGACAAATGAACAAACAAAGAAAAGAAAACATAAGCTCATTAATTATTACGTCATTTTAATAAATGCGGGGTAAAAATGGTGTTTTTATTTATTTGTTTAATTTTGGACTTACCTTTAGGCACGCTGGTCGTTCCGCTGGTGTAGCAGATGATGGCCAAGTCGTTCACTGTCGGTTTCTGAAGTTGGTGATCATATGAAAAAAGCAAAAAGTTAAGCACAAGGTCAAGGTCGAGGTACTTTTTTCAACAGTGGTCAATGAACACTCTCTTTCACTTTTAGTAGCACTCTACACTTACATGGTCAGGCTGCGGATGTTGCTCTCCAAGTTGCTCCACTTCAAGCATGGTGTGAACTGTGGAAAAAGGGAAAGGAAAAGAAGAAAGAAAAAAATTTGAAGGTCATCACAGAAAAAGGGGAGGAACTGAACAGCGCTACAACAAGTGTAGCAGAGCTACTTACGCTGAAAGCCACTTTTGGATACTAGGAAAGGAAAAAGACAAAAAAAAATTACCAAAATATCGAGATTAGCAATGCAAAAATTTTGTTGAGTTATTTTCCCTTTTCTCCTCCTTCTTCTTTTGCTTACCTTTCGCTCTAATCTCCTCGTTAATTAGCGCACTGTTCATCAGCACCAGATGTCGAAGACTGGTAAAGGCGGCCGCCTGCTCCACCACCTTCTCAACCCGCTCCAGCTTATCAACGGCCACCACGGAAAGTTGAGCCTGATTTGCGATAAAGCTCGCTACGTTGGTTCCCAAAGTATCGTAAATTGGAACCACCACCAGCGAGTGTCGGTAGGCGCCGTACTCCGCCAGGACGTACTCGGGGCTGTTCGCAGAGTAGATGCCCACCTTGGAGTGGTGCGGCTGAAGACCGAGTGAAGAAGGCCATCGGCGAAGGCTTTTTGACGTTTTAGGACAGTTCCGTAGGGGAGGTAGTCGACGCTGTTGGTAGCTCGATTGGAACGGCCCAGGCAGCGGCCGGCGTCGCCTGATAAGAAGTGGTGGTGAGGTTGATAAGGTTTATTAAAATTTTTGAGAAAAAATTCCCTTGCTTTTTCTTTCTCGCTCGCCCTCACCTGAAACCTTGTGCCCCCGCCTGAAGACGTCATCCAGCGTGAGCACGTCATCAAACTGGTGCGTCGCCAGCTGTTTAGTCTTCGCCAGCAGACGGGAGATGCGCTCCGTTTCGATGTTCTTTTTATCATCAGCAGAAAGAAAAATGAAAAAGAAAAAGATTAAAATAAATAGGGGATCTTAGAGTACTTTTGCTTAAGCTTACATCGTACACCACCGACTGCTGGTCAAAGTTGATGCCCCGGCCGACGTAGCGAAAGCCTGGTCCAGATGAAGCAGTTTCTCTTCCTTTCTTTTTTCTGAACTTCCGCTACCTCGATTAACTCGAAGCATCTTCAGCAGGCGGACCAGGAGAAAGGAGGCAAAGATGACGAGGACGGTGGAGAGGAGGGCCGAGGAGAAGGCGGAAGTACCTTCGGAGGAGGGTGATGAAATTGATGAAGTTGTGGAGGATGAGGTGATGAGACTGTCATTGCCGAGGCTATTATCACTGGAAAGAGATGATGAGTGGTGGTGATGTGGGTGATGAGATGATTTGAGTCCTCCCGAAGAAGAGGGACTTCGATTTTGGTGGTGGTGGTGGTGGTGGTGACTGCTGTGGTGAGTGCTGTGGTGACTGTGAGGACAGCTGCCTGCGGTTCGCTTGCTTTCTGAGTCCTCGACAACGCCCACCACCACCGCCTCCTCCTCTGCACTGGCCATCTGCTGTACGGCCAGCAGGAGCAGTAGCACTGCAGAGTGGCTCCAGGTGCTGACCGCCGTTCTCCGCCACTCCCAGTTCCACCACCTCCCCAGACGAGGTGGTGATGGTGGTGAGGACATGATTTGGATTTTTTTGATGGGGTGATCAAAGGTTTTTGGGGGTGTGTGTTTAGGGTGAATTTGAGGATGATGATTTTCAGGTGAGTTTTAAAGTTGTAATCGTTTGCTGTCGAGATTGAAGTGCTGTGACCAAAATTGTGTTGATCAGTTCTGATTTTGTGCTCTGGTTTTTTGGGTTGTAGAACAGATTAGATT
Organism: Tyrophagus putrescentiae; assembly: GCA_024499935.1. NCBI lineage: Eukaryota > Metazoa > Arthropoda > Arachnida > Sarcoptiformes > Acaridae > Tyrophagus > Tyrophagus putrescentiae. The sequence goes on from JAMZRA010000001.1 coordinate 311,922, forward strand.
TTTTGTTGTTGTTGTTTTGGGTGCTTGCAATGTTGAAGTCAGGTCAATGTTGAAGTGATGGCTGAAAAAAATTGTGAAAAAAAGTGAGCTAGTTTTTTTCTTATTTTTCTACGAAAATAAATAGTAAGTAGATAAGCACAAGAAATGAAAAGTTTTTGAACTCTTGAATATCTTATCAGTGTTTGACTGACTAACTGATGACTCAGAAGAAAAAGATAAGTTCAAACAAATGACTGTGATGTTAGAGGAGAGAAAAGCGCACTGTTCCTACCACTGAGCGCACCTCACCGTCGTGGATGCGCTTTTATTAGCTCGAGTGAAATCGGCAATTAGCTCCGGTGTTGCTCCTCTTCTTTTCTACCTCCTTTTTCTCCTCCTCCTCCTCCTTTTTATTCAATACTGCAATAAAAGCATCTTTACATGACGACGACGCCGCCGACGGCTGCTGCTGCTGCAAGAAAAAAAGGGGAATCTACTCGTCATCATCGCAATCGTCGTCGTCGTCGTCCCAGTCATCTTTAGTGCGGTCAGTGAAGTTTCTGTGGCTATCTGTTGACAGTTGATGAACAGAAGACGACGGAGGAGAGAAGATGAAGAAGAAGAAGAAGAAGAAGAAGAAGAAGAAGAAGAAGAAGTGTGACGTCTTCCCCCGATTCACCGAGGCGCCGCATCACTTTCTTTTTCTTTCTCCTCTCTTCTAATCTCATCGTTTTCAACAACAGCAGAACAGCTCTACGTCAGAATTCCCTTCTCTTTTTTATCCACTCACAACTTGATCTCACTGGCTGATCCCTCGTTTACTCATTCACTCACTCACTGAATGATTTCCTCACTGATCGATGACCACACTTGCACTCAAGATGAAGAAAGGGAAAGAGACTGTACTGAACTAAAACTTACTACTTCAATAACAACAAGCTGCAGCGATAGTCAAAGTAAGTGCAATTGAGTGTGTGTGTGTGTGTGTTCTGCTGCTCACTCATTTCCCCTTCCTTTCCTTATCAGCCCTCTCAGATCATCTGTTTACAGAATAGTCCCTGCAATTGGAGGTTATTTTTAAACCCAAAAAGGGTAAGTTTTTTGCTTTTTTTACTTTAAGCAAATATTCTCGGCTGCGTCACAATCAGTGAAATGACTGCACATGCCAGCAGTCACATAGTCACCTTTTTTCAGTGACCTTTGGTGCACTGGTTACCCTCTCTTTTTCCTTTATTTTTCCTTCTATTAATTTGACTTCTGGTCAGCCGGTCATTGAAAATAATTAGATCATATCTTCCGGAAAGATCATCACCGGATTGATTGACTGTTGCTCTCTATGACGCACTGAACTTGTTATTTGCTCTTTGCTCTCTCTCTCTCTCTCTCTCTCTCTCTCTCTCTCTCTTTCCTATTCTTAAGAAGATAAGATGAAGTGATACGGGAGCCTCAGAACATATAACTGCTGCAAGTCATGAGTGCAACGTGAGTAAGTGAATGTACTTAGGCGGTTCAAACAGCCAGCGATCAACAGGTGGTTGTTTTGCTAGACGAACTTTAAACGGGAAACTTATTACTTTCATTTTTATTTTGTTTTGTACTGTTTTGAACTTGCACCTGACGGCGGAGGTAAACTCTTTAGCACCGCGCACTAAACACATGTGTTTTTGTTCTGTTTTGCATAGATTATTATTTTTATTGTTCATCTTTCTTTCTCTCAAACACCGGCAGACAGACAGTCTCAGTTTCCTACTACGTCCACCTTTTCCGCCCTGCAGCGCTAGACAGACAGACAGACAGACAGACTGTTTTCAGCAGTAGTAATTAAGTGTTCACGTAATCAGGGTAGTGGTGGTAACGTGAGAAAGGAGTGTAATTATTATATGTAAAACCAAACCCTCAATCTTTGTACCTGAACCTACAGAGCAAAACAACAATGACGATCACTTAGAAAGTAGACAGGCTTCAAATTAGATGTGTAGACATTCTGATGATGCTGATGCTGTGAGATAAACAATGGAACTAATTGATGTGATGATGAGGAGGAGATAAAATATATGAAAAATGGTCTGCCGTGATGCTATTAAAATCTGAATAAATTACGCTCACACGTTTTTTTTTTGTTTTGTTCACGTTGGGGATGGTGTCAACGGGTACAGCGAAATGTGTCTAGTGTGGTGAAGTGACACTGCTTTTGTTTGTCAAACAAGGGAAGACGAAGTCATTCACATTGCCCACTTGTTCGCAGAGCTTAAAATGAGTGTGGGTTTGTATAATGAAGTGAACTTTAAGCTTCTAGAATGACTAATTGCCGAAATAGCAGAACTATTCCCGATTGATAGTTTGGTTAAAATTACTTACCTGAGTGCGAAAAAACAGACAGTGAATTTCGATAGCCTTTGAGTTGTTGAACGTTTAGATTGAGTTTTTTACTCACTCATAATTATGCAAAAAAACTAGATAGCCAGTGATGAGCGTTGACTGTTAATTGTCTTAAACGTCAAAAATAGAAAATACTTCAA
>JAMZRA010000001.1:914919-1161185 GCA_024499935.1 Tyrophagus putrescentiae
TTCCCCCCCAGGAATTAAGGTTTGTTCTAAAATTCAAAACTTAAAATTTTTCGGGGGGTTTTTTTAAAACAAAATTTTTCCCCCATTTTTGGGTGTAAAAAAAACAATTTTTAGTTGGTTTTTTTAAAACCCCGTTTTTGAGAACCTTTCCCCTTGAACCCCTGACCCACCAAAAAACAATTCCCAAACCAAAGATCACCAAAAAGGAAAAAAAAAGCAGCACCAAGATGGGGCGCCCTACCGCGTTGCTTTCCTCTTTGCTCCCCCCCCCACCCCTTTCAGCTGATCACCGCGACGGTCTGTCTGGCGGGCCTGGTCGGCCTCTTCACCACCTACACGCAGAACCGCCGAGGCCTCTTCTGTCGGTCGAAGGGCGGCGAGCCCACCACCGCCTACAGCATCGTCATCGACGCCGGCAGCTCGCACTCCACGGCGGTCCTCTACCGATTCACAGCACCGCCGCCGCCGCCCTCAGCTGGCAAGAAAAACAACAACAAAACAAGCCCAAATCCTTCCTCTTCTCCAGGTGTTGATCCTCACCTGCGGCAGGTGACCAGCTGCTCGGTGGGCAAGGGCATCACCAGCGGCTACGACGGCGACTACGACCGCGCTGGTGAGGAGCTGGCCGACTGCGTCCGCCACCACCTCCTCCCCGCCGTCCACTGCTCCGTCCCACCCGGTCACGTCGCCCTGTACCTCGCCTCGACGGCGGGCGTCCGCGTGATGGCCCTCGAGCGGCCCAAGGAGCCGGTGCGCCTCTTTCAGGCGGTCCGCCGGCGGCTGGAGGCGACCGGCGTCGCCGTCAAGCTGGTGGACGTCATCGCGCGGCGACGAGGAGGGCCTCTACGCCTGGGTGGCCGCCAACTACCTCAGACGGGCAGCTGCTTCCGCCCAAGAGCGGTCTCAAAGGAAGCAGTGCTAACCAGCAGTCCACGGCGGGCATCATCGAGCTGGGCGGCGCCTCGCTGCAGATTGCCCACGAGCTTCCGCTGACAGCTGATCCTTCAACTGCTGCCTCCACCATGAGGCACCTGCTTCAGCGCCGCCTCTTTGGCTCCGCCCACACCGTCCAGTCGGTCAGCCACCTGTGCTACGGCGCCGACGAGGCCTTCCGCCGCTACCTGGCCATCCGCCTGCAGGAGCGCGACCGGGCGGGAGGGGGCGGCGGCGACGAATCCGCGGCTCCTGCAGGGGCCGTGGGCGGCGCCAACCTCTCCGTCGCCTGCCTGCCCCGCGGCCTGCTCACCACCACCGCCGTCTTCCGCCTGGACACGCCCTGCAACCAGCTCCAATCGGAGGTGGTCCCTGCCGACGCTCCGCCCACCCAGCGGCCACCGAAGCCGAAGCCCCGCCCCGTCCCCGTCGGCCTGGTGGGCACCGGGACTACGAGCAGTGCCTCAAGGAGATCACCAGCGAGGTGCTGGCCGCCGGGGCAGTTGCAGCTCGCAGGGCTTCGCCCACTGCCCCAGCACCGAGCAGTTGGTCTTTCGGCGGGCGGAGGTGCCGCACTACTACGCCCTGGGCGCCTACGTCAAGGCCACCGCCTCGTTGGGGCTGGTGGAGAAGGACGGCGGCAGGGGCGGCGGGACCAGGGTGCAGCACGCCGCCTTCACCCGAACCGCGGAGAAGGTCTGCAGCTCGCGGAGCTGGCCCAAGGACCTGCCGCCGGTGAAGGCGAAGTTTGTGCCGCTCTTCTGCTGGCGCCTGGCGCTGATTGCCGCCTCGCTGCGCCTCCGCTTTCAATTCGAAACCGTCGACTGGGACAGCGGCGGCTGCGCTTTGAGGAGAAGATCGGCGGGAAGGACGTCAACTGGGCGCTGGGGCTGGCGGTCTCCGCCAGTGAGTACTCGCTGCCGGCGGCGGGGGATCAGCCCGGACCAGGACCCGAAAAGCCTAAAGGCGGCGGCGTGCTCACTCTAATTCTCCTCCTCCTTGTGGCCGGCCTCGGCCTGCTGCTCGTCTTTGGCGCCACCGTCTCCCTGGTGGTGCTCTTCCTCACCCTCAAGGCTGAAGGCGTTGGCGGCCTGCCCTGGCCTCGTTTTAGAAGGAGGCAACAGCAGCAGTTCAATCAGCAGAGGAGTGACAGTTACAGCAGAGGAGGAGGAAGTGGAGGAGAGAGTGGAGGAAGCAGCATGACTACCACGAAGACTACCATCAAGCGAGGCGGGGCACGCAGCAAGTACAATCCAGTTGGTGGCACCTCTTCGGCCATCTCCGGGCAGGCCACTGGACAGCCGCCGCCCACCTCGAGCAACGTCACCCAAGCTGCACGCCCCAAAGGATTAGGCAAAATCTCGGCTCCTCTTCCCTCCGCATCAGGCCGCTAAGAGTAGCTGGGTGAGCTCCATTTTAATTGTTCTTGTTTTGTTTTGATTTGATTTGCGTAGAGGGAGGGCTTGTTTATATTGAGGAGTTGATATTATTAAAAAGGAAGGGAGGGAAAAGGAAGGGGTAGAAGAAAAGCGGTGTTTGGTGTGATCACCGGAGGGGAAGGAGAAAAAAGATGCACTGCAGCGCGCTGGTAAAGCTGGCGGATGAATAATAATAAGTGCCGCCTGTCTTCTTCAGTCTTCTTGCAGGCGTAGACGTCTTCGGTGGCTGAGGAGACAACTTCTTTGTATCCCAATACTTGTCCACACTTGTTGTTAGAGAAAAAAACGGAAGGGAGAATACCACAAAAAGATGGGAGATCGAAGCGGGAGGAGGAGGCAAAGGCGGTGATGATTTGGGTGGTGGTGGTTCAGGTGGCTCTCTCTCTCTTCTCAGACCTTAAACTCCCACACCTTGATGCTGCCATCGTGGCCGGTGAAACGATGGTGTTGCCGTCCAGCCAGGCGATGCGCGTCACCTGACTCTGCGGGTGGGCCTCTGTTTAGTAAGAAAAGATTTAGATTAACAGTTCCAGCCAAAATCGAAGCACACTCACTCTTGAGGTTGTAGTGCTTCAGCGGGTGCTCCACGTCCCAGACGATGATGCCGGTGTCGAGGCTGCCCGAGGCGAGCCACTTTGAGTCGGGGGCCCAGGCGAGGCAGTTGACGCGGGCCGAGTGGTAGCCCCACTCCAGGTCGTGGGCGGGCTGTAAAAGCGGGGAAAAGGAGAAAGGGTTAAAATAGTCTTCGACATTCCAACTCTCTTACCTGATAGCCCTCTGCACTGTAGAGGACAATCTTGCGGTTCTGATCGGCGGCCGCGAGCAGCTTTCCGTCCGGGGAGTAGGCCACATCGGTGACGCCCTCTCGGTGATTGGACGCTACGCTCTTCTCCGCCAGCTTGACGCCGTCCCACCCGTAGACGTGCACCTTGGCGTCCCGGCCGCCGCCCACCGCCACGTCGTTGTTCGCCCAGTTGACGCTGATGCTGGACGGCTCAAAGGGCGCGGGCAGGGAGCAGATGAGGCCGCCGTCGCGGACGCGGCGCATCTCCACGGCGGCGTGGGCGGCCACCGCCAGCACCTGACCGTCATTTGTGAGCGCCACCGCCTTGGGCTGCTGGTCCAGCTTGAACTCGCCCCCAGAGGCAAAAGCACCTGATCCTCCTTCAGCCGTGTCAATGGTGCGCGCAAAGTCGTCAAAGCCGACGCTGTACAGCTTCGAGGTGCCGTCAAAGACAAGGCCGCTGATCTGATTGGCGTGGCCCTGCAGCTTCCCCCGTTGCCCACCACCCGGTCGTGCTCCCCGGTGGCCGGGTTCCAGCTGGTGAGGTAGCCGTCGCAGCTGCCCGTGTAGAGGCGCTTCTCCTCGAGGCGGTGTTCACTGCTAGGGCGGTGATGGTTCGGTTGTGGCCCTTGACGACGCGCAGCGGCTTGCTCGGGTCCCCTGCCAGGTCGAGGTAGTTGATGAAGCCGCTGAGGGAGACGGAGAGGAGGTGGCTGCCCTGCCACAGGCAGCTCACCTGCTGGTCCAGCACGTCGCCGCCCATGGGAAAGTCCCTAAAGGGTGGAAATAGAAATAGAAATTAGAAACGGGTAAATAGAACTCAAAATCCAAAACTAAAACACTTACACAACACTCTTGCGCGTCTCCACGTCCCAGACCTTGCAGGTCTTGTCGCCCGAGGCGCTGAGCAACTGCTTCCCGTCAGGGGACCAGGCCACGCGTAGATGCCACCGCCGTGGGCATTCGCCTTGCCGCCCTCGCCAAACTCGCCCACCTTTGAGTAGTCGTTTGCATTGTAGAGGAACATCTTCCCGTCGAAGCCGGCGGTGGCAAACAGCGCCCCATCCGGCGAGTAGCGCACCGACTGCACAAAGCGACTGTGGTCATCCAGTTGGGTCTTGAACTTGAAGGGCGGGCCCTCGTACAGCTGAACGAAGTTGTCCTCCGAGCCGGTCACAATGCGAAACGGCCGACAGGGGCGAAAGTCGACGCTGTTGATCGTCTTCGAGTGGCCGGCGATCTCGCCCACCGAGGTGCCGGTCTCCATCATGATGACGTGGCCGAAGCGCTCGCGGCCCTCTCCGACCACCACGATGCGCTGGCTGTCCGCCGACCAGGCGAGGTCCTTGATGTTGCCGGCGAAGGGCTGGTACTCCGCCTTGAGGATGTGCTCCTTCTGCGTGGTGTCCCAGATGCGAATGCGGCCGCCCTGGTCGGCGGAGCAGATGTAGAAGCCGCTCGGAGAGTACTTCGCCACGGTGGTCAGCGTCGAGTGCTCCGTGTAGATGTCGGAGAGGGCGGGGTTGTCGATGTCGCGGATGATGATGCTGTTGCCGTTCGGGTAGAGGAAGGTCTTGCCCTTGGGGTCGCCGCCAAGGACGAGGGGGACGCCGCGCTGCGTTCGCGGCAGGGTCGCGAAGATGCTGCCTGGAAATGGAGAAAATAGTGATTTAGAACAAGGGTTTCTAGAATCTAGGATTTGACTTACGATTGGTAAACATTGTGGTGAAACAGAAGAGTGTACAGATCAGCTACAGGTAACGACAGGGTTTGAGGAACAACTACAAATGCTCTTCTCTTCTCGTTTCGAAAACCGTTTCTACTTCTCTCGAGGATCGTAGGAGAAGAGAAAAAATAGCAACGTCAACAACCCGGGGGGGACCTGCTGAGTCCTGTGTTGCAAGAATGGGCAATACTCCTCTTCTTCGGGTTCTTCTTCTTCAGTGCACGCCGATCTTCCCTGTGGCGTGAGGAAAACACTACAGAGTTTGAAGTGGTTCGTTGGTTGCAGAAGTTGGAGGGCTAGCAGTGACACCTCCAGAGAGAACCTTGGCAGCCAACGAGTGTGGTGGTGGTGGCGATGAGGCGAACAGAGCACAAAGAGAAGAAAGAAGAACGAAGGGCAGAGACAAAAATAGGCGACAAAAGTTGCAGCAAACGGATGCAAATCACCACAGACAACTGAGACAGAGACAGCGGCAAAGGCAAAGAAGAGGCACAGAGAGACCGACGTTGAACTGCAGCTCTAAATGCTGCTGTTGCCACACAAAGCAAAGATTTGTTGTTGCCAGTCGACGAGGACGACGCTGATAATCGGTGGCCACCAGAGACTGAAGAGCTGAAGACTGAAGAGCTGAACTTGTCAATTTAACTTTCAGATCGTCTGTTGTTTGCCTCTTCTCTCTCTCTCTTCTTTCCGAGTGCAATCCTCAGTGGCGCTCTGTTATTGATTGCCGGCAAAACAGAGAGGAGCTCTTTACTGAACTCGCCAGTTCGAAAACTGTGACAGCGCCCTTGGCTTCAAGGCTTGCTGAAGAGAGAGGAGGAGAGGATGAAGAGGGTGAAATGCTTCAGTGGGTACTGGAAAGAAGTTGGAGAAGATCATCGAGGATCATCAGTTGACGATGATAATCACGGTGATACTGTTTAGCAGTTTAGCTGAATTTGTTTTGCGCTTGATAGATCACACACACACAAACACAACAGTTTACATTCAACCAAGACCTTGGTGTGCTGTTACTAAAACCTGATCGTCACGCATCATTCGATGGTGAATGTTAAATCACAGTTTAGAAAAGGGGGTGGACAATTTTATAAACAAAATCTAGGGAAAAATTATAAAACAAAATAGAAATTTGTACATATCGAGGAAGAGTGAGTGGGAAGTGTTGGAGTTGGGGCAGAGGAGGGCAGAGAGTTGACAGCTCTCACCTCTTTAGCTTTTCTACTCTAGAAAATGAGCAAATTTCACTACTTGTAGAAGAAGGTACTTCAAAGAAGAAAAGGAAGAAAATAATTGGAAGGCACCGGAGATGATCGGGAGTTGCAGTTATCATCATCATCATCATCTAAACATTTCGTCATCAGGCTTTGTGGTAGGCGTCCTTTTGGATGATGTCCCGCATCTTCTTGAACATCTCCGGCAGGACCTTGCCGGTATCATCGGCGCACTTCATCACGCACTGCTCAAACTGGCCCTCGAACTTCTTCATCTGCTGGTCAGTGGTCTCCGCGGTCATCTTGTCCCGCACCGAGTCCTGGCAGGAGAGGGCGCACCGCTCTAGCCGGCCCTGGAAAAGAAGACAAAGATAATGAGTTTAGACTCATGGTAATCTAAAACAGAAGAACCAAACATTGGGTTACCTGAAGACCAGTCAGTTCATTGGTAATGTAGGTCTGCGCCTTTCGAAATCGAGTAGAGCAGCTCTCGACGCAGTTGGCCACCTGCTCGGAGGAGGCGGCCTTGTCGGCGCAGCAGTTGGCCGAGCACTGGAAGGTCTCTTGCTAATAGGTGTTGAAAAGTCGTAAAAGGTCGATTAGAAATCAATCAAAGATGAGTGGGCGTAATTCGATCATCACCTACCTGCATCTTTCGAAGTACGGCGCTGTCCAGGTCACCGAGCAGCTTCGTGACGCCCTCCTGGACGCGCTTCTGTGCCTCCTGAGCCATCGTTGCTTCCTCTTCTTCTTAGGGCGACTAGAAAAAATGTTAAGAAAGAATCTAAAGAATCCAATCTAAATCGACTCAAAATCAGCAAACAGCAAAAAATGGCAATGTTTTGAATCGGAGCTGCTGCTGCTGTTGCTGCTGCAGTGGTCACGTGCCGCTGAAGCGCCGCCGATCACTGCATTTGCGAGCGCTCTGAAGCCGACGGGGGCGGCAGCCCACCCGGTGGTCCTCTTCACCGACGGCGGGGCAGTACTGCTGAAAGAGGGGGCTGAGGAGCGGGGCACCGTAAAGAGGGGGCGCTCCAGCCCGCCAGTCTGCAACGTGCTCGCTCTTCCGCAGCAGTCTCTTCCTTCTTTTGCCTCACGCTTTCCCCGCCGCCGCCGTGTTTGTCTGTGTGTTTGTTTCTACTTCTCCCGACGTTCCAACGTTTAAACTCCACCAAACTTCACCGCCCACCATGGAGGAAGAGAACGCCCAGCAGCCGAAGAAGCGCACCTTCAAGAAGTTCTCCTACCGCGGCGTCGACCTGGAGCAGCTGCTCGATAAGAGCACCAAGGAGATGATGGACCTCTTTCCGGCCCGTGCCCGCCGCCGCCTCTCCCGCGGCATGAAGCGCAAGCCGATGGCCCTCATGGCGAAGCTGCAGAAGGCGAAGCGCGAGACGGCGCCCCTGGAGAAGCCGGAGACGGTGAAGACCCACCTGCGCGACATGATCATCCTCCCCGAGATGGTCGGCTCCATCGTCGGCGTCTACAACGGCAAGGTCTTCAACCAGGTGGAGATCAAGCCGGAGATGATCGGCCACTACCTGGGCGAGTTCAGCGTCACCTACAAGCCGGTCAAGCACGGCCGACCCGGTATCGGTGCCACGCACTCGTCGCGATTTATTCCCCTCAAGTAAACAACACAACACCAACAACATCAAAAACATCTGAAGTTGTTCCTTTTTCTCTCATGCTTTTTTGTGTGTACTTTGGACCCCCTTGAAGGAAGGAATGAATTCAATAAAGTAAAAAAGCCTATCTTTGCCTCATTTTCTCTTGTGGTTCACGTATGTATAGAAGTGGCGGAGGAAGAGGATTGTTTGATCACTTGTTTTTCCCAGAGTATGTTCATTTGACAATGGCCACCAAGCATTTGACATTGGACATTGGTTAGATCATCATCAACATCATCAGCATCGAATAGCGGTGAATCAAAAAAGGCTGCCAAATCGTAATCACTGATCATTCAAATTTTGATTCATTCAAAGTTGGACTCCCCCGTTCATTCGTTGATTACCATCACCACCACCACTGATGGCAGACAATCACGAATCTCACTGCTGTGCAATTGCCCCACGTCAGCCAGCATCTACTGCTCGATGCGATCACATCTCGCTTTCTAAATTTCACCTTAATTGCCGATTAGCCAGTACGTTAGTCTGAAGTGTCTGTGTGTGTTTTTTTGCTGCCCAGTCTGCTCAGCAATTCCCTGGTCAGCAATACGTCTGCTGCACCTGGCAGACGGCGGAACTATTTTGGGAATGGCCAAAGAGCAAGGCTGGACTGGCCAACTTTGCTTTGCAAAGAAAACTTTACGCCAATCTTACATCATTCAGTGATCAACGAGGTACACCGAGGACACACTTCACAGTGAGGGCCCGCACTCAAGAGTTAAAAAAAGTGATGAAAGTTTTCGAGCCCCAAATCGAACACTGTACGACAGCCTCAGCTGCTGCTGCTGGTGAAGTCGACCAAACGACGAAACAGTTAATTACACACAGATCCTTCTATGCTCTCAAGTCCATATGAGAAAAGTACCCAAATTGGCTGAAGATTTAACGATATAACTTCGAAATAGATTTGAGACTTTTCCCTTTCTGTCTGTAAATAGATAGAAGAATCGCCAGAAGCGATCAGTTAAGAGGCTTAGGAGCTGAAGAAGGAGGGGACCTCATGTCGACTCATTCCCCCCCCCTAGCCCTAGCTCATACGGGACCGCCGATACATTCTTGTCCTTCGAGTCAGCGAGACCCAAGTCCCAAGTCACTGGTGAACACTTGCAATAATAGTAATCAAAGGAGGACACATTCTTTTCGAGGTCAGACAAACACAGAAAGAGTGGAGAAGAGAGAGGCCGCCGATTATGCATTGCATCGAGATTGCCCTTCACTGACTGCCTACTACCTTCTGCCTGCAAGTGCACACATACAGACAGAGATGCTTGAAGGTTCTGTCCACTGCTAATCATTAACTGGCCACTACCACCACCACCACCACCACCACCAATACTAATATCATTCTCCTCTTCATCCTCCTCCAGGCATCCCTCTACATCTTCTTCTTCTGCTTCTGCTTCTTCAGCAGTGGCCTCTCTTTCTCAGTCTATGATAGTCTTTCAGCGATGTTTTCGAAGCCTGTCACTAAGTCTGAGTAGTTGTGGTGGTGGTGGTGTTAGCGATTGCTCTCTCGTTACTGATGATGGTGGTGACTGCTCCTGGCGATGGTAATTATCGGCCAATTTGGAGACGGAGTGGCAACAGTTGCTGGTGGCGGTGGCCAGGTGCCTGTCTCTGATGTGGTTGTGTTCTGTTGCAGTGATCAGCAGCAGCAGCAGATGATGAAGAAGAAGAAGAAGAAGAAGATGCGGCCAACTGCGAGGAGATGAAATGTTGATGTCTTCTTTAGACGACCACCACCACCACTACTCGTTCTTGTCCTGTCTTCAGTCTGAAGCTCAGTTTAGAAGCAGTAGAAATCGAGGTGTCCTGCGACGCGAAGACGACGACGACGACTTCTGCAGAGACATTCCAGCAGCAGCAGAGGCACAGTACGATTCAAAGTGACTCGAAGTGTTCGAAGTGACTTCTTCTTCTTCGTCGTCGTCCTCTCCTTATCACCATCTTAATAGTTTCATTGCACTTTGTTTTTTTCTTGCTAATTTTACCTGCACTCCTCTCTCGGTCGACAAACTCCAACAGAAATGAGAAAGAGACAGTGCAGTGTCATCAGCAACAGCCGCAAATGAGCACCACTAATTTAGCACTCGTGCACAAGTGTCATCTACTTCATCCACTACTTTATCTCATTAGTGTTTCATCATCAAACTGTTTCACCTCTTTCTAGGCCCGAAAAGTCATTTTTAGGCAAAGCACTGGCAGCTGTGTCAAAGGAAAAGGGCAAGATTTTAATCTTCTCCTCCTTAAGTGATTCACCGGTGCGCCAGCAACGTCAGCATTGCGCAGCGTTGATTCACTCTTCTCAACTGACCTCTGACCTCACTGAGCACACTTTCCAATCAGCAGCAGCAGCAGTGGCCACTGGTTGACCCTTTGCCCCTGTTCTCACTTTCACTGTCACCGAGCCAGGGCAAGCCAGCACTAATGATACTTTTCACCGTTTTCGACGACACTTTAACGTGTGCTGCACAGGCAAAACTGCATTAGCTAGCTCTCTTAGTCATTGACCAGCAGCAGCACCTTCCCAGCGGGGTCCTTTGCCCTTTCAACTCAACCTCAGCCCAAAGTTGCCTATTGGTTATCAGGACCTACTGCTCTTGTCCCCCCCCCCTGTTCAATTCCCTGATCACGAAGTGGAAACATACGAAAGTACATTCAACAGCAGCAAGCAGCAGAGAATGGTAGCGTCCAGGCGACGTTATCGTCTGTTCGTTTCCCTGTTGTCATCACCTCTTCTTCTTCTTCTTCAGCTGCTGCTGCTGCTGCTATAAAAGCAAGGCTCTCAGCAACAGCCGAAACTGACGATGATGATGATGATGATGATCACAAGCAAAGCGAAAAAGTTTCCACTTCACTGACTTAGCGACCACCTTTTGCAGTCATTTTCAACCTTTGAGCCCATTTGCGGACCTGACTTGTAGTGTACCATACTATGCAATCAAGGCAAAAACAACAGCTTCACCACAGCAGATTTCATCCGAAAGACCCCTTTCCATTTTTCAGTTTCAGCTTCAGTCGCTCATCCAAAAAAGTACCCAAACATCAGTATCTCCAGCCAGCTTTCGTTTCTTATCACACCTTTGATCGGCAGCAGAAGTTCAGCAGCAGCAGCAGCAGTTTTCTTCTCCTTGATCTGCGCCTGCTTCTCTACATCTCAGAAGTTCCAAATTGTTGCTCCCTTCATCAGCCGCTACTATGGCTCACCCAGTGCAAGCCCTTCCCAAAGCACTACCAGTGATCACCACCTCAATTCTCCTGTTCCTCTTTAGTCAGTCATCCTACTACTGTTTACCGGTTACCACCACTACTACAGCTCACTCGGTGGAGAGCAGCTCCGAGGTTCACCACCTTCAAAATCATCGTCACAGTTCACTATCTCGAGCAAAGCCACTTCCACCACACCACATTTCTTCTTCACCTTCTTCTTCTTCCTCTTCAGCTCCTCATCTTCACTCTCGAGCTCAGATTCGCCTTAAATCAGTCGTCCCCGTGGACCTCTACAATCCCTGCAGCATGGAGGATGAAAACTGGAGCGAGACGTACCTCTTTGATCAGTCGTTGGCACTGTCCTCGAGCACTGACTCAGATGAGGGTGATTTGATAGTAGTAGGCCACTGCCGCCGATCATCGACGAGAAGTACTCGCTGGCTGATGGAGTCCCCGCCGAGGAGGCTGTCAATCACGATCTCCTCCTCACCGATCAGCAGTCGTCTTCGTCTTCTTCAATGCTCGAAAATGTCGAACACGGCGGCGGCGGCGGCAATGGCCAGGTGAAGGTCACCCAGCTCATCTCCTCGGCTCCTCGCCACCTCGTTCGAACTGCTGCTGGGTGGTGTCCACCACCTTCACCGCCAACACCGGGATCGCTTCGGCCTTGACCTTCTCAAGGAGATGCTGGAGAAGGCGGCTCACCTGCAGGGCCTGGTCACTGACATGATTCGAAAGGTAAGCGGGCAGTTTCTATTTTCAGCCTTTCTTTCTTTGCTGGGGAAGGCCAACTGAGTGATTTCACCACCACAGCACACCTTACTAATTACTGGTTACCTGTTACCCCCAATTACCACCCCAGCACCTCATCCCGGAGTGCCAGCACCTGGAGCTGCCGCAGATCATGGAAATACCCAGGCACAATGCTACGGTAAGTGATATCATTTAATAAAAGTATAAAAAGGCTTTTCGCTGCAGGTCCTTTTCTGTTTTCTGTTTTCAAATCGCCTTGCAGTGTTTTGCTGTGGCGAACCGCTCCAACAGGTGGCGCCTCCGCTGCTGCTTCTGTGAAGGGAATTTCGAAATCGAGAGCTTTGATTTCTACTTTCTATTTCTGATTCCGATTTCTAATTCTTTCGATTTGCATCCTCCAAATCTAGAACCCGAATCTAGTCGCCTCGCTGGGTGGCATCTACCAGACGCTGGCCAACCAGACCGCCCACCTCTACCTCATCTGGCGGCAGCAGCGCAAGCAGTCGGCGCGGCGCAACGGCTGCCACCAGCACGGAGCGGCCATCGCCAACGCTCTGACTCATAACAACAAGACGGCTGCTGATAATCACCTTCACCTTAACCCCAACCTCACCTCTTACTCATCGTCACCCTCACATTCACCTTCACCCTCACCCACTCCAAGCAGCAGCAGCAGCAGCAAGCGCCTGCACGCCCGGCGCGTCGCCGACGACTTTCTCATCGTGAGCAGCAACCTGCGCGGCCTGATGTGCCACTTTCAGCAGGCTTTCCGCTCTTTGAGCTACCGGTGCCGACGCGGGCCATCGTCGCCGAGGTGCTCGGCCACACCTACACCGGCAGCCTCGCCTGCTCGCGCATGTCCGTCGTCGACTGTCAGCTGATGAAGAGCTCGGTGGGCATCTTTGCCGACATTGAGGCCTTCCTTCGGGTCAATAGTGGCCGCTTCTTTACGGCTGCTAGCTCAAAGTCAACGGAAGCTTCCTCGACTTCGACTTCAACTTCAACTTCAACTTCAACGACGGCGTCACCAACGCAGACAAGGAAGAGGTGGAAGCTCAAAGCTCACTAAAGATCATCATCATCATCATCATCAACATCAACAACCACTGATATACGCCTGCACCCTTTGTACAAAGACATCATCATACCTTGACTAGTGATCTTTTTCAGGTTTGTTCCACCACCACTACCACCACTGTTCTCTGATTTGTTTTCTATTTCACACACTCTCGTCTCTGTCCATCCTCATCCTCATCTCATTTGCATTTTCAAATATTTATTGTTCATCTTTTTCGCATTGCTAAACAGAGTTATAACAGAGTTTACACAATTAATTTGTTGTAGAAGTTGTTGTCGTCGTCGTTGAAGTGTAGAAGAGGAGTGAAAAGCAAATAAAAGTGGCTTTCTCGCTCTCCAGTGGGTATCATCAAGTGTGAGTGTGTGTGTGTGCAGTTGTGAGTTTGTATCATTTCATCAAAAGAGAATTTATCCAAAGAGAGAGAATTGTTGTCATCATTAAAGGGTGATCATCAAAAGTGGTCAAAAGTTGAAAAGAATGGGCAAATGGTCAATGGGCAATAAATAGGGAGAAGAAGGTGTAGAGGGTGGTGAGTGTCTGAAGGTGAGTGAGTGGGTGAGTCAAGAGGAGTGCTTGACTGGCTGAAATCGGGGAATGAAAACGGTTCAAGGTTTCAGAGAAAGGGAGAGAGGACATCAAAGGTCGGGAATGTGCGCACAATTTGGAAAGAGAAAAGAGAAGCTGGTCGACTTCGATCAGTCGTAGAACTTTGAACAGTGATTAGAGGAAAGTTTGAGGATTTGCTTTTTGGAGAATAGGTTTCATCATCATCTTCAGTACTCCTCATCCTCCTCCCAGAGGGACGAGTACTTGGGTTGGGTGTAGCTGCGACTGTGCTGCGTGTAGCTGCGCTTTCGATTGAAGTTGGGCCAGGTGTACTTGCTGACGTCCTCCGTCGCCGTCTGCACTGCACTCTCATCAGCAATTCGAGATTCTTCCGCCGGAACAGCCTCAACGGCATTGTCCTCCTCCACCTCTCGACTTTCCCGGTAGTACCTCGGCGCCAGGCTGCTGGCCTTCTTTGATTGACCGCCTTCCCTTCGCTTGCTCACCCCGTACTCTCGGAATCCGGCGAACCTCTCTGAGCCTCGCTTCGCCTCGGCCTTTCGCTTGTCCTCGGCACTCTGGTTCTGAATCGCCCGGTCGAACATGGCGATGACATTGCCCATGATGTGCATCAGCTTGCGCATCAGCAGCGGCACGTACACCTTCCGGTGGACCTTGCTGAGCGGCTTCGGCGGCGCCCGCTGCAGCAGCGCCTTGATGCCCTCGCAGTCGATGTCGACGCTATTTTGGATCATCTTCAGGTGGAGCTTGTGCAGCCAGGCGGCCAGCTCGTACTCGATGTCGGTGATGTTGAAGAGGCGGCCGTCGAGGCGAGCGGACTCCATCATGGACAGCTCCGCCTGGGCGATGCCGTTCAGGTACTCCATCAGCAGGTGGTTGGAGCGGTTGAAGGCTTTCGAGTACTAAAGGGAGGGAGGGAGAAGGAAAAAAACAAGTTGGTTAGATTTAAGGTGAGTGAATCATCGCTCAAGAAAAGAGGGAAAGAAAGAGGGAAAGAGGTTAAAAATTAGTGTTTTTGTGTGCCCCGATAAAGTGTGCCGGACGCGTGGCACTATCTAAATGAACCGGTGATCTTTATCCCTGCCAGCTCATTATCTGCTTGTCTGTTTTTTTCTTTTGTTATTTTTAAAGGTTGCCTTACTTTTGCTGCTGCTGCTATTCCTAATCTCACCATCTTAATTTGGTGATTTGGATACCCTTGATCAGTGTACTTTTCTCACCTCTCTCTCTCTCTCTCTCTCTCTCTCTCTCTCTCTCTCTCTCTCTCTTCTCTCTCTCTCTCTCTCTCTCTCTCTCTTAGTAGTTTCAATTGACTGCTCCTCTTTCCCAACACCGGATTGACTCATCCGTGACAATGGGTTTAATTGACAAAAGCTGCTGCTGCTGCAGTTGGGAAAGGTGCGCAAAATTCCGAGAAAAAAGATGTATTTATTTTATCACCTTCTTAAGTGGCTGATGTGCAATGCCAATGATGATGATGATGATGATGGTTATGATGATGATCAAGTGCACAAGTGAGTGCTGCCGTTGTCATGGTAATACTACGCCAGGGCTGATAAGCGAAGTTGTAGTAAGATTGTGCCTGATAAGGAGGCACTGTGCACTTTCATTCATAAAATTGGAGCTGCTGATGTTTGCACAATAGTGTTAGGGTAATGGTGTGGGAGCAGTGAATCATTGTCGCCATCATCAACTAATTAACTGTCTGGTGGTAGTGCTTTGCATCACCACAGTAGACGACTTGTCTGACAAGTATAACGGTTTGTTAGTGTGTGTGCTTGATTACCCGATTGCAGTGTAATGCATCTGAGTCTCACTCTTTCTGTCTGTCTGTCTGGTAAGCACTGACCGAAAGTGAAGGGAGAAAGAGAAAAAACATGAGGGCTATCTGAGGACATTTAATCAGCCAAAGCATCAGCAGCAGCAGCAGCAGCACTGCTATAATCAGCAGCACACACTAAAAGAGTGAGAGGCATGCAATAGTTCTCACACATCATCATTAGGAGGACAACAAATAAACAAGCAGGCCAGCCAGCCGACAACAAATTAGGCAACGGTGGCATTAATTAATAGTAGTAGGCTAATCTACCTGAGTGCTGGCGGAAGGTGATGCTGCTGATGCTGCTGCTGCCAATCGTGCACCACACTGTCCCCTTATTTTTTATTAAGCAAATTAAGAAGCTGCTTAATCAAGTGTGGGCAATCAAGGTGCACACAAATGGCTGAAACTGCAATGCAAATTGGGCACAGGTAGTCGGCTGACGGAAGGTGTCTAAGTGGAGTGCCACTGATTGTCATTGCGTACAGTGTGCAGTAGTTGTTAAACACACCTCCGTTTTTGTTTGAACTGCATCCGACCGAGCTCTGACGGCTTCGATCAGGTCCCAGCAGCGCAGAGCAATTTGCAGCCAGAGACTGCAGTGACTAAAGTGCGCGAGTCTGTTGACTGCACTTAACAAAAACGTCGTCAACCTTTTCTGGCAGCCTATTTTTAGTAGCAAGCCTAGGATCAGAGCCGAAGGTGGTGGTGGTGATGATCACAAATCCTCCTCACAAACACCTCCGCCAATACCACCAACAACCAGTGCTTTAAAATTGCATCTGACAGGCACATTCAACAAGCACCCAATTGTGATAAAGGGAGAGAGAGAGTGTTAGTCAGAGTGTCCCAGCGGAATCAGAGCCGACAAATCAGGCGCCCTTTTCCTCTGTTCCGGTGAGCAGTTTGTTTTGGGGCTTCAAAACGGCAGCAGCAGCAGCAGCAGCAGACGTACTGACTCAACTGTAAATTGAATCAAAATGCAGCAGCAATTGACGACAATGGAGAGGTGTCAAATCTGGCCCGATTGGACGTCAATAGAACTGTGTGCTGTGCTGTGCTGTGTGTTGTGTTCAATGTTGATCCCGTCCTCCTGATTGCGTCAAGAGAAGAAGACGAGAAAGAGTGGTGAGGAAAACAATCAACGAGGAGGGAGCACACAATAACCAAATTGATCAAATTGACATTGAAGTGCCGCGGCATGAATGCAAATGTCCTAATGTGCTGAAGGTGGTGCAAGAGTGCGATTTGGGCAACTTTTTTTGCAGACGCGAATATTCACGGTCAGCAATGATGATGATTGCTAACAACTGAACAGAATTCTTTGCTGCGTGATTCTATCTGTGTCGATAGGTCGTCGGAAGTTGCAGCAGCAGCAGCAGCAGCACCGTCGGCGGCGGCTGCAACTTCCGACGACAAAAAGCAAAAACTTTTTCGCTCGGTTACATTTTTTCTTTCTTTCAATTGATTTGTCTCGGTCAGCCATCTTTTTTGCAATGTGTGTGTGTTTGTTTGCAACTGAATAATTGTTCAAGTGCCTACTTCTACCAGGAAAGTGCTTCTCTCGGACATTGCCCGCAGCGGCGGCAGAGTGCACTGCCTTTTTTTTGGTGGTGGCGACATTGTTGTGTGCAGCTGATTTGCATTCTATCAGTCAGTCAGACTGACTGTTACTCAACTTTCAGTCGCTCAAATGATTTGAGAATTGATCTCACTCACACTGACCACCCACGCACTGAACTCGTCTTGTCAGACACCGTGCACTGTGATCATTACACTGTGATTGCTGTAGGACCTGTCATCTCATCATCGAAAGAAATTGAAGTTCGACCGTTGATCTCAGTGCAAAAGGGAATCGGCGCGTGATGAGTACGTGGAAGAATGGGGAGAAAAAAGTTGAGAATGACAGAGAATCAGCGACAGAATTCTCTCCCACTCTCTCTCTCTCTCTCTCTCTCTCTCTCTCTCTCTCTATCTCTAGTGCGAGACTACGGTTATTGACTGTAAGAGCAGCTACAACATATTCGGTGTTTCTATTCTTAACTACACTACAATTCCCTATTGTGAAACACTGGAGCGGAATGAGAAAAAACGAAAAAGAGAGCGAGGATGCAAAAATAAGAATAAAAAAGTGGCAAACTTACATTGATGTCGTCCTGGTCGTCCAGCGGAATGGGATTGGGCAGATTGGGCAGCGTCTGGCGGGCGTCGATGCCGTCGATGCTGTTCTCGCCCACGGTGGTGCCCATGCCCTGCAATGGAAAGTTAAATGATTAAAAATGATGTAAAAAACAAAGCTCTAAAGTGTCTCACATGAATGGACTTGAGCTCCTGCGCCATGCTGCGAATGTAGTAGAGGTCATTTCGCAGCTCGGTGAGCGAGGCGTTGGTGGTGGGCGGCGGCTCGCTGGTGAAGCCGCTGTGCGGCTTCACATCATTCGGGCCGATGCAGTGGAAGTTGTAGCGGACTAATTAGCTGCTGCTTGTTGAAGTTGGCCTTGTTCTGGGTGCTCTCCAGCGTAGAGCGGGAGGAGGGGCTGCCGGAGGAGCGTCGGTGGTGGTGCTGGTGTGCTGCTGCACCGGTTTCGACTGGGCTGGAGTGCCCAGACAGAGGAGGACAAGGAGGAAAAAGAGGTGCAGCTTGCTGGAGAAGCTGCTGCTGCTGCGTGCTGCCGCTGCTGCTGCAGCTTGTCCTCCTTCGAGACCTAGGAGCCTTGGGCGCCAGGGCGCCTTCCTTGGCTGCTGTGTCTGCCGCCGCCGCCGCCGCTGTTTTGTTCAGCGTTAGCTGACGCCTGAAGCTGGTGGTGCGCCGATTGGCGACTCCTTTTTGAGAGGAGGTGGAGAGAGGAGCGATGCTGTTGTTGCCGTTTGCATTCATGTTAGTTTAGTTTAATATTCTAACACTGCTTTGTGACAAGATATGGGAGAGGACGAGTGCTAGGAAAGGAGTTCAGAGAAGGTGGATATATTGAAAGAGAAGGAAAGAGAAAGGGGAGACCAGATTGAGGATATGACTGAGTGGGCCTGGTGGAGTCCAGAGTGAGGTGACTGACTAGTAGTAGTGTAGTGTAGTGTAGTGCTGAGGTGAGGGTGATCAACGTTGGTGGTGGGACTGTTTTGCTTCAAGCTGTGAGGTTAAGGAATGAATGTTTGTTTAATTTTAATGTGTTTTCGATTTGGAGGTTTTTTGCGAGTTAATAACTACGTGACTAAATGAGATTATTTTTTATTTTCTATCAAAAGTGTAAAATAAAAGAGGCCCAACAAGTGGGACAGACCAAGTGGTGGTGGTGGTGGTGGTGGTGAATTCTCCGAACTTTCCATCAGTGGGCACAAAAAAGAGTGTGAGCACTATCAACTAACTGATGATAGACTAGCAGTAGATAATCAAACAAAAATAGACACACACTGCATCAAAGTATCCAGCAGAAACACTACCAAGAAGATGCTACTATTGCTATCACTCAATCACAACATCGCAACGGAAGTGAAATAAAGCAAAATGGCGTTCAGCCTACTAACCTTTGGAAACGGTTTGAAGCAGAAGACGGTGGTGGTGGTGGAAGTTGATGATAACCGAAGTGAAGGGTGCTGGCTTTAGCTTTGACTGATTCACGGAAAAAAAGTGAAATAGTTGGGACAGAGCGACCCTTCAGAGGAAGGTCTTCCGAAGAGAGGATGATGATTTTAAAAGTCGAAGATTTGGTCAGTTTGGGGGCAATGTAGAGAGGTTGAGGGTGGCACTGGGACTGGGGAGCCGTGGTGAACCGCTGGCGAGCTCTGACTCAGCCAACCGAGTTTATATACCGTTTTGGTGGTGGTGGTGGTGGTGCCCATGCAAAGTCAGATCAAATCAAGACGGAAGGTACATTATGAAAGAGGACACAGACACACACAGAGAGACAAAGTGGCAGCAGGAGCAGAAGGAGCAGCAAGTGGGCGACAGTGCTGGCTGTCTGCATATTGAGCAAAGGACGGAATCAGCCGTCGATGAGATGATAGAGGAGAAAGGCGGGCGAGAAGAAGAAGAAGAAGAAGAAGGAGAGAGTGGTTCCGTTTGCTGGGAGAAGGAGAGAGTCCATGGGGGAAAGGAGAGGGAAAAGAAAAGATGCTGCTGCTGATGTTGATGCCTTCTTTTGCCGTACATTGTACAGTAGTTGTGATGGTGGTGGTGGTGGTGGTCGTGGCCGAGCCGGTAGTGCTGATGCTGTCGATGCTGCTGATGTCCATGGGCATAGAAAGTTGGGGGAGTAGAAAAGGAGGAGAAGAAGGAGAGAAATGGTAGTGACAATGGGTAGCTGTCAGACGCTGTACAGCAGCAGCAGCACCTCGAGAGGCCTTTATCGGCGACCACTCTCTTGTACGGCACTCTCTTGCTCTCTCTCAGACGACTGGCTGGCTGCTGCTGCTGCTGCTGCTTTTGGCTGCTGTAGCAATCAGTCAGTCGTACATCGGCAGCCTCGGTGGACGGTGGTGGGCACCGGAGCAACCAGAATGCAAATTATTTTTTTTCTTTTTGTCGTCACTGTCACAGTTGTCTCCGCTGTTTCTATTCAGTCATTCAGCACTGGCACCGGCACTACTAGCACAATTAATCTGATTGTGCCAGTGCTTGAACTTGTTCTTGTTGTTCAGCGGCTGCTGCTAGGAGTGAAAAAAAGGTGATGCGGCTATAATCGTTGCCCGGCGGTGGTGGTGATGATGATGATGGTCGATCTGGTGTAAAAGTTGCTGTCCTGGTGTGTTTCGAGGTGAGCTGATCAAAGTGGGGGGGGGGATGGAAAAAGTTAAAGAGGATGACGAGGATGGCGACCATAAAATAAAACAATGACGCGTGCTGAGTACGTTCAGCGTTGTTGATGCGGATGCGGAACAGAGGATGCTCAGCTCGGCAGTTTAAACTTAGCAGAAGAAGAAAGAGGACAGAAAACGGCAAAAGAAAGCACAAGGAAGACAGAGTAGGATGACGTAGGTGCCCACTGTCAAGTGTCAGCACAAGTTAGCCAAGGTTTGGCGTCAGTGCTTCCTTTGAGAGCGAGGGAGAGAGCAGATTAAAGAGGAACTATAAAGACGTCGACGTTGGCACACAAAGAAAGACGGATCTGAGAGAGAAGGGGAGAGAAGAATGCAAACACATACACACTTTACACACACTTTGGAGCTAAAGAGCCGATGACCGAGAATGAATGAATGAAAGTGAGTAAGAGAAAGTAAAAAACTTCTTCAATGGGAGAAAGTGCGGCTGCTGCTGTTGCTGCTGTTGCTTTTTTGCTGTTCGATGTTGCAACTACTCACTGTTCGACGACGACGACACCGACTGAAGCTGAGGTTGAGGCAAGGCAAGGCAAGGCAACTACTGGCTCTGAAGCTCTGCTCTGAAGCTCACTGAAGGGAAAAGGTGACTGAAGCAGCAGCAGCAGCAGCAGCAGTGGCAGCAGAAAAGAAAGAGAGGGCAACAGTCAACGACTGAGGCAAGCTACTGGTGGTGGTGGTGGTGGTGGTGGTGGTGGTCCCTTCAGCTGCCTTGCTGAACGAACGAATGAGCGAGCACTCTCTTTTATGAAGTCCTCTTGCTACTAGTCAGTGGGCGTGTCAAAGTGCGAGTAGCTGAAGAAGTGCTCTCTCACCAAGATCTCTCTTTTCTCCCTCTTTCGTTGATGCAATGATGGTGGTGGTGGTGATGATCAGAGACGCCAACTGGTGGTGCCTGTTGCTGCTGCTGCTGCTGCTGCTGCCATTGCATCTGCTCCCAGCAGCTCTGATAATTTCGGGCGCCATCCTCTCTCTCACTGCCCAATGGACAGTGGCAACTCATCGACTTTCTGTGCCTAAGACCGCCTACTCTTCTTCATCTTCGATGCAATGCAATGCGATGGCGATTACTTTTACTCTTGCAGTCACCACTACTACTGCAGCTAACTTTTTTTTTCCAGGCACATCGCTCTCAGCTTTGCTGTAGCTTCTCTTTATCTCTACTTTGCTCATCGCTGTGTTAGCCAATCACTACACAGTAGAGCTGGACACTAAACCCAAACAGGTTTGATTTGGGTTGGGTAACCAAACCCATTTGGGTTTTGAAAACCCAAATTCGAAAAGTTTAACTGTGAGTGAGTGAAGAGGATTGCTCTCTCCAGCTCTTCTCTTCTCGCACAACTCAATGCGCACTCTCACAACTAAAAAATTAAACATCATTTTTATTATTTTTTAACCGTTTATTAAAACAGTTTTATTGAAAATACTCGCGTCAATTATCTTAACCTAACATAACATCTCAGCCGCAAAAGGCGGCCAAGCTCAGAAAAACTCAACAATAATAACAATAACCTAACATAACAAAAAGTAGTT
Source organism: Tyrophagus putrescentiae (assembly GCA_024499935.1). NCBI lineage: Eukaryota > Metazoa > Arthropoda > Arachnida > Sarcoptiformes > Acaridae > Tyrophagus > Tyrophagus putrescentiae. The sequence continues at coordinate 936,455 of JAMZRA010000001.1, forward strand.
CATCAATAACCCAAACCTAACATAACAGCAAGGCTTCCGAAGGCAGCCGAGCTCAGAAAATCTGCACAATAATACCTGTAGGTTGGTAGACCTCTAAACTAATATAACAAAAAGTAGTCCTTTTAATAACCCTAACCTAACATAACAGCAAGGCCGCTGAAAGCGGCCCAACCAACTGAAACACCCCAACAATAACCCTAAACTAATCTAACTGAATGAACTACACACAATAACCCTAACTTAATATAACAAAGCCGCCAAAAACGGCCGAGCCAACGAGTACTTCCTTAAAATAACAAAAAGTATTCCCCAGCAATAATCCTAACTTAACATAACAGTCTGCTGAAACGGTCAAGTTTTAAAGAACTCCTCAACAATAACTCTAATCTAACCGAGAATACCTCAACTATAACCTTAACCTCACATAACATTGAAACCGCTGAAATCGGATGAACTAATGGGAACTCCTCAAAATGAACATTAACCTCAATTGTTTGGCAGCTCAAAACTTTTGCCTTCAATCTAACGAGTAGGCAAGTTTAGGCTATTTTTTATGTTAAAGTTTTTGTTGGGATGCTCCTCTGTTATATACTTTGCTGTTAGATTAGGTTGTGCAGTTTTTTAGATCAGCTGCTTTCGGAAGCTTTGCTGTTATGTTAGGTTTGGGTTATTGATGAACTACTTTTTGTTATGTTAGGTTAGGGTTATTATTGGCAAATACTTCTAAGCTTGGTGGTCTTGTTGTTATATTAGGTTAGGGTTATTGTTGGGGTGTTCCCATTGGTTCAGCCGCTTTCAGCGGCCTCGCTGTTAGGTTAGGTTGGGGTTATTGATGAGACTACTCTTTGTTATGTTAGTTTAGGGTTATTGTAGAAGAATTTTTTTTAATTTGGCCGTTTTTGGAGGCTGAGATGTTATGTTAAGTTAAGGTTATTAAGGGGACTACTTTTTGTTATGTTAGTTTAGGGGTCCCCTAACCTATGGGTATTATTGTGCAGATTTTCTGAGCTCGTTTGTTTTCGGAAATTTTGCTGTTATGTTAGGTTTGGGTTAGTGATGAACTTTTCTTTGTTATGTTAGGTTAGAGTTATTATTGTAGAGTTCTTCTGAGTTTGGCCGCTTTCGGCGGCTGAAATGTTATGTTAAGTTGAGGTTATTGAGAGGAGCACTCGTTGTTATGTTAGGTTAAGATAATTGACGCGAGTACTTTCAATAAAACTGTTTTAATAAACGGTTAAAAAATAATAAAAATGATGTTTAATTTTTTAGTTGTGAGAGTGCGCATTGAGTTGTGCGAGAAGAGAAGAGCTGGAGAGAGCAATCCTCTTCACTCACTCACAGTTAAACTTTTCGAATTTGGGTTTTCAAAACCCAAATTTGGGTTTGGGTGGGTTTGGGTACCCAAATGTCCAGCTCTACTACACAGTCAATTGCCAAGACTTGAAGTGATACAAACTGTGATTCAACACCGTGTTGTGTGTGTGTTCAACTGCCCTCTATAAACTAATTGGACTTTGCAGTCTTGTTCACCCGATTTTTCTCTAATAACTTCTTCTGCTTCTTCTTCATCATGATTTTCGGACAGTTGTGACTAATATTGCTCAACATGTGAATGACTCAGTAATTTCGACACACACACCGAGCATCGACCAAAGATCAAACAGTTTTTAATCAAACAAGGTTTTTAAAAGTGACAAAGCACAAAGAAAGACGTTACTGTGTTGTGTTCAGTGTTGAAGTAAACTGCGAAAAGTACCAACGAAAAATGTCTCGTCGTACTTCTCAGTTGAGCTTCTTTTTCTTCCAATTTGTCTGCGTGTTTCTGGGAAAAAAAGATGATGAGAAGCTCAGCCGAAACGAAAATTCGGTCGATGGCCTTTGCTTCAGCAGCGGCAAAGACCACTTGTATCCAATCCCCTGCAAACTTTGGCATTGACTTTGACCTCTAAAAAAGGAACAGAAGAAGAAAGAAGAAGAAGAAGGACTGAATGGGTAATGAATTACACGCACAGTTTTATGCGGCAGTTTTAAAAACTGTGTGTTAACACATGTGGAGCAAACTTACCCTTACTCAATCGGCGAGAGAGAGAGAGAGAGAGAGGTCTCCGAGAGTGCCGAGACTTTGCAGAGACAGGCGATCTATTGTTTCAGCAAAAAGTGCTCGATTTTCCGCTGCTGCCGCTGCTGCTGCTGTCGAAGAAATGGTTATTTATTGCACCTTTCAGCTGTGTGTGTTCCTTCGGCAGCTAGCAACACAACAAACATTTTTTCGAGTTGAGTCTCTGATTGGCGGTCTCCTGCTCCTGGTTCGGCGAGTCAAGACGGCGACGACCACAACGACGACGACGACGACGGCAAAACAGAGACCAACACATTGCCACTTTTTCTCCTTCCTCTTATACTCTTAAAGTTTGCGGCAAAAATGTTCTTTTTTTAGATTCCAAGAAGAAGTGGTGGATGCTGAAACAGTTGAAACACAGCAGCAGCACAACAACAGCAGACCTGAACAGGAAAGAGCATCAAAGAACAGTCAAAGGCTACGCCGAATGAAGTTTGGCTGCTGCTGCTGCTGCTGCTTTTCGCCCCTCTCTTCAAAACATCACCATCATCATCAACATCACCAACATCACCTCCTGACTGCCAATTTGTAGCTACTTTTTCTGTTACTAAAGTTGAAGCAGAACAGAAAAGGCCACCTCACTCACCTCACACACTGCAAATGATCCCCATCGGACGGGCCAGTGCAGCTGAAGCGTTGATTTTGCCTTTGCCTTTGCCTGTGTTTTGTTCTCTCGAGTTTGCTCGAGCTAGTCGCTCGCGCTCGGCACGCACCATAAATCTGAATGGGGCCGTAGTTGTTCTCTTGCTTCTTTCTACTCTACTCTACTCTATTACTCGTTCTTTTACGGCCATGTCAAGTGTGGCCACTTGTGTGGTGGTGGTGTGGTGGTGGTGAGGTACTAGGCACTAAAGAAGAAGGAGAAAACTATGTCAGAGTGCGCCTGGATTCAGCGCCAAAGGTGCTAATCGGCGATTGAACGGTAAGCATCTTTTTCTTTTTCTTGCAGGCAGGCAGGCAAAGGGCGATGACCTGAGCTGGCACTTCTTCTTCTTCTTCTTTGTCTTTGGTTACTTTTGTGTCCAGATGCTCGATGCTGCAAATGCTCGAAATCGAAGCTCAACTCGCTCACACGAGAGCAAGCAGAAAAAAGGGAGACCTGTTGCACCGTCTTAAAACTGGCCCATTTATCATTTGCAATAAACACTGGCAGCATCCCCTTCTAGGTCCCGGCTCCCCAAATTCAATAGACTTCCTCTTTCTCCAGCTTGAATCCTTGGAGCTCCCGCTTTTCCCGCTTTTGTCTTACGAAGGCTGACAAATCGACTCGCTCACTAATCGAATTATCAGAGGAGGATGAGGAGGCAGCCGATTCGATTTCCTTTCTTTCCACACTGCTCTCTCTTCTTTCTGTGCACTCCAATCAACCTGACAACCGACTCAACCGACTACAAATCTGTAACTGTAACTGAGCACACAGTGAATCACAAACTTTTGCTGCACTGGTTTCAGCTGCTGCTGCTAAACAACAAAAGGAGAAAAGTGCTGTGCACAGTGGCTGCTCTTGTTGTTCTTCTTCTTCTTCTTCTGCTCTTGTCTCTGTTATTAAATCACCGTTAGTGCCATTCAACTATATCGGCCGCTTAGGTGGCTGACTCAGGGAGGGAAAGCAGCAGCAGCCGCCGCCGCATCACTTTCGGCTGCTGCTTCTGTTGCTGTTGATCAGCGCTATCAGGGAAGATTTTGATAAAAGAGATGCAATGCAACCAGAGCTGCCCAATGTTTTGATGTGCTCGGAGCTTGATCAGCAACTGGTGCAGCAATACACAGTCATCATCGTCGGCTCTTTCTTTCTCTTTTGGCTTCTTTGATTCATTGTTTCAGTTTTTTCTTTCTACCTTTTCCAGTGAAAAGCTTGACATCTCACTTCTAAAGTTATTGATGCTCCTGTATGGTAAGTCTCTTGCCTACTTCTTCACTTTGTAATGAGACACTGTCTGTCTGAGTCACAGAGCACTCTAACTGACTGAGGTGCTCGACTTGAAATCATCAATTCTCAAACTCTCATCAGCACTATCATCATCATCATCATCAATAACATGATGATACTATTTATTATTACAAGGCACACTTCTCGCCTTACTCACCCTTTTTCTCCTGAAAAAGAAGCTAATGTTACAAGTTGTAACTATAACACTTAAAAGTACAAACAGTAAACAACGATGAGCTGTTGTTGACTGTGTGCAAACACAAGATCTAGTTTAGTGATGATGAGCACTGTCTGACTGATTATGTGTAGCACCTTTTTTATGCTGATGTGTTGCTAAATCTGTTAACACTGTTCCGATTGTGCTTTGATTCTCTCTTTCTCTCTCACTCTTTGCCAACTCTGTGCAGGAATGAATCATTCTCTGATGTCTTGAGACGGTGTTTCCGCCGCCAGCAAAACTGGCTGACTCAACTCTGCGACAATATTTGCTAGTTGTGTGTGTGGAAGAGTGTGTTAATACGCTCAATCATAATCATCATTATTATTTTATTTTCTATTCTCTAATCTGTTTGTTGTTCCAGTGTGTGCAACAAGGCAACAGCTTAGCTCTCTCTCATCTTAAGTGAGTACTCTATGGAAAAAAGGTAGCAGTCTCACTTTAGCTCTCAATTTGCAGTGTGCGAGATTTATATCTCTTATTTACTGTGAGAGAGAGAGAGAGAGTGAGGGAACTAAAGTGTCAATCAACAGCAGGAAAGTACCTCTCACCGTTCTCCTTTTCCCAACTCAGCAAAAAAGAGAGGAGAGAGTGGGGCAATAAAAAATAGTGGTAAAAGGTAGTCAGACAAAAGAAAGGGAATAGACGGTGTGTGTGTAAGTACACACACCGGCACTTAACCTCGAGTTAAAGGAAGCCGTCGTCTCCTCCGTTGTCGATTAGTAGTCGATAGTTGTCCTTCTTTCTTCTAGGATTCCCTAATCGATGGCAGATGAAGGATTGAGGATTGAGGATTCTGCTTTCAGAGTAGTCCTGGTTTACTGTCTGATTCCGTTCTCTCAATTTCCTCTTTCCTTTTGCCGTTGCTTAGGATGCACACGTCGGAGTGACACGGATGAGGCATTGAGCAGCAGCTGCTGCAGCTGCTGCTGGCTAACCTAATTCAAATAGAAACGGTGGAAAAGACGACCGACAGACAGTCAGACTTGAGCTTTAGCTTAGGATGTAGAGTAGCCTTGCTTGCGATGTGTCATTACAATTAGCAAAAGTGTGGTGTAGGTGAGAGCAGGAGTACGTACTGTACACTTTCCTTTGTGCATCCCTAAAACGCAGCACAAAATCACTTTGAAGGGCAAATTGTGACACATCGCGGGAATAGCCGGAGAAACCTCATTTGCTCTCTCTCTCTCTCTCTCTCTCTCTCTCTTCTTCTCTCTTCTGGGCACACCTTGGCACGATTGGGCTGACTGATGCGATGACTTTTTGGAGTTTTAGCGCTAATTTTGCCAATTTTGAAGAGCACCACAACAATAACAAAATAGTACATTGGTATTTAAAAAGCACATACACACATTCTTCACTTAATTAGGAGCATTGCTGACATTCCTGGGGAAAGACGCTCTCAAGTGCACCGAGAGACAGGTGTCGATGATTATCACCAGAAAGATACATGCAAGGCAGACCACCGGGGTGATGATAAAAGATTAACTGATGGAAGTGATGGAGGTGATGAAGGTAAAAAAGGGGTGATCATCGGTGGTCAAAGGGTGGTCAGGCAAATCTGGCTGGTGCCCGTGATTATCATTATCGATGGTGGTCAGTGCCGAGTGCAATCTCCAGCAATCAGTCAGCCTGTCTGGTCAATCAATCAGCAGGGCAATAGAAAGGCATTATAATTTGATAACTTGACATCAGTACATCATCAGTAGCTTATCACATTGTGTGAGCACCATTGACTACCACAGTAGCATCGATTGCAGTGCAATGCATGCAATGCAAGTGCTCAGCCAGACAATTGATGATGGAAAGAGTGAGATGAGAATGAGAGACGAGAGAGAGAGACTCAATTACTTCTTAGCCGGCAGACTGTGCAGACAGACTGCCAGACAAAATGAGTGAGAGAGAATGGAGGATAAAGTTGGCAGACATTTTTCCCTCTCTCTCTCCAAATCTTAACTTAGGAGAAAAATGCTTTAACGGATTAAAAATCTAAGAGGGACACATAGCTCGTTGTATTTATACCCCTGACTAGTTGAAGAATGCCGTTTTCCTTCATTCACAAGTTTTTTCCGCTTTCCGTTTTCAGTCCAGTGCACGATGATGATGATGATTCACTCCGCGGAGGGGCAATCTAATTGGCACTGTCTAACGAAAAAGAAAGAAAGGCAGAAAGAGAAAACCAGTCTCTCTCTTTCTCTCTGTACGCCTAACGAGCAGAAGAATAGGAAAAAAACTGAAACTGAATAAATGCAGATGATGTCTCTTGCAATCTCTCTATTTTTTTCCTACACACAATGCCCTTTCTCTTCTCTCTGAGAAAAAGAGAATGCAGGAAAAAAGAAAAAGATTGCACCAGCGTAGCCACCACCATCACGAATGCTGTGCAGCAGCAGCAGCACTCGGCAATCTGATTTCCCATCGGGCGCCTTGGAAAGCAAAGTATGGCGCAACTCCTTCCTTCCTTCCTTCCTTCCGAGTGAGTCACACTCACAATCTTAGCAGTTGATGTCTCCTGTCTCCTCCTCGATTCGTGATTGTCAGATCTTAGCCATAGTTGAGTCATAGCATTGGGCTACCATTTTGCCACCACCACCTGTAGGCAAAAATGAAGGTACGCCTGCACTTGTCTGTCTAGAGCCAACTTTTAAACGGCAGTGTACCTACCACCTGATGAGAAAGAGAGAAGCTCGTAAAATTCTGTGCCATTCTGTGTCATTCTCTCTCTCTCCTGTCTGCTTCTGTCTAGTCACACAGTTAAACACACGCCGTTGACATTCACTTCCTCGGTAATAAAGTTTTCAGTGAGGGGCAAATTGTGTTGCTGTTGTTGTTGTTGTTGTGTAAGGTGGTGAGGTAAGGCACCAGCAGCTTGCAGTGACATAACGGTACCAAAACGATAAGGAAGAAGCTGAAGAAGAAGCTGAAGAAGAGTAATTGCCTGTCTGCTGAATGAGAAAGAGAGGGGAAAGGTAGCTTCAGGCAAAGACAGAACAGAACTGAACAGAACACTGAGCAGAAGCAGCAGCCTTCAGGGCACTGGTAAGCAATCTCTTCCCTTCTCCTTCTCTCCGACCTTGACACTTTAACCCTTAACCCCTCTTTCTCTCCTTTCTTCAGTTCAGTTGGAAATTGACACCTGAACATTGAGCTCATCGGTGTTACGTGCAAAGGTGCAGCTGCAAACGAGTGCCACGAGGCACACCGATCCGGTGATCGGTTGGAGTCAACTAGTGGTCGGAAAGAGTGATTGATACCTTCTTCTGCAAGTGATTCAATGGCCGTTGTGTAAGGCACCTTTCCACTCTTTCCCCTTCTCCTTTACCTTAAACTCTTCTTTTCCAGCTCAGTGGTCTTGTTGTTCAGTAACTTGAAGACGGAAGAAAGCAGTGTATGTAATTAAGACATTCTCCGCATAGTTGACCCAGTGAGTGAGTGAGTAAGTTAGTTGCCAGTGGTGGTAAAAATTTGTTGTTGTTGCACGTGATGGACGCAATGTGGTCATTTGTGGTCAGAAGAAAAGAGAGAAAGATTTCGAAGAGAGAAGAATGCCGCCGACAACGAATTAGAAGCTCGTTGCTCTTGTTGATGACCTGCCAATTGATTGCCAATGATTTTGTTTATTAACTGCTTGTTGGGTCGATTTTCGATTTACTACTTCTTTTTTTTATTGACAACCACAACTTTATGTCTGTCTGTCTGGTGGTGGTCGATCGGTCGTTGCTCTGATGATGTTGGTGGTCAGATCTTTGCCGACACAGAGAGCAAAACTTTTTTACCTGCTTGTTCTTCTTCTTGTTCGTGTCATTCTCGGCAAAGTTTCTGTCTCTCCCCTCAAACTTGTAAATCGGGCAATAAATCTCTCCCGCCTGCTTTTTCTCTCTCACTCACTTGCTTCAGGGCTCGTCGAAGAAGAAGGAGAACAATACCGCCCAGAGACAAAGAGACAGAGAGAGGCTGGTTAATTAGATGAATGACAGGCGAGGACTTCGACGACGCTTCGGCGACGCTTTGGCCGCAAAGTTCTACTTTTTTTGAAGATCATTACTACTACTTCAGAAGAAGGAGATCAATTCACTGACTTTCGCTTTGCTTTGTTGATGATGATCAGACTGATCAAAGAGTCTGATCAATATCATCTTCATCAGAGCTCGCTTGATGTGCACTTTTGCTGATGATCAGAGCTCTCTGAAGAACAGGGCAGCCGATTTCACCGGCAGTCTTCAAACGCACAATTCAAACAGGCTGACTTGGCTTGCCTTGCCTTCTTCTTGGAAGTGATCTCCTCTCCTGGCAACCATCATCATCATCAGTTGATGTCCTCCAACTTAATAGCCGCCCATAAACTCGTCTAAGTAGGACACATCCAACACCGACACATTGCACCACCACCACCACCACCACCACCACGATTCAAGTCAACGAAGAAGGAGAAATGGAAAAAACTAGTAGAAGACATTGCATTATGTTATTTCTGTGTTTCGGCGTGTGCTTATTATTTGATGATCACCTAAAGATACGAGGAGACTCTTGCATACCTTCGCTTTTTTGCCGCCGCCGCCGCCGAGGCGATCTTGGACATCAAAACAACAGAAAGACATCAGCAGAAAGAAGTTTTCTTTTTCGCTCTCTCTTGAGCAATCTTCCGGCAACTTCCCCTCAGAGCACGTGAGTTTGTTTGTGTTTTCAAGTTGCGACTGTTTTTTCCTCAAAATTCTAAATCTGATTCTCTTTCCCCCTAGATTCTCACCTGGAATCCGGCTTTGATTCAGCAAAATCACAATGCCTCGCAAACACCCACCGCCACCACCACCATCTGATCTGGAGACTACCACTTCTACTGAGGAGCAGCAGCAGCAGCCTGACGCCTGCTACCTGATCCGCGTTCCAAAGAGCATCAACGTGAAGGAGCTCAATCACTACGAGATCGACCTGGGCTCCTTTGGCCTGAGCGACAGCGTCGTCAGCTCCAAGTCCGACCCGGAGCGGACCAGCTTCGGGTACAGCCTGCTGCCGGCGGGCGCCGCCAGTGCCGCCCAGTTGACGCTGCTCAGAGGGGAAAAAGATGACGATGATGACGATCCAGAAGACCTCGCTGGCCGTGGACAGCTCCTTCCACCTCGCTGGCTGCATCAACTTCTACGCGTACCGAACGATGCCGGACAGCAAGCCGGCGCCGCTGCAGGCCAGCTGCCCAAATGAGCCCATCGAGGTGATCATCAACCGAGCGAGGGGGCACTCTGTGCCCAAGCGGAAGCGATCTCAGTCGCCGCAAAAATGCTCCACCACCACCACCACGACCATTGAAATGGTTCCCGGCAGCAGCAAACAGCACCATCGAGGCCACAAGAGGAAACGGGCTGCTGAGGACTAGCCTAATAACCTCCCCGATTTGTTGTTGTTGTAAACACTACCACCACTGTACAGGAAAGAAATAAAGGCCCGTTGGAAACAGTCAAACAGACGTGTCCTTGAAAGAGGACAAGTTAGAATTTTCATTGCACTCTCTACAAAAGCTGAAGTACGACGTGGCACTTGGCAGAAGCAGTCCGACAGTGGTCTCGAGCAGAGGCAGCAAGAGCACACGTCATCACAAAAAAAAGTTGCGACCCGAAGTCAACGTCATCAACACCTCATTTCATCGTCTACAAAAGTCCTTTGCACTCTTCAACCAGCGCCTCAAAAGTCCACCCACGATGAAGAGGGTGAATCAGCACAGTCGCCAGCAGCAGCAGAGCTATCATCGTGGAAACGGTGCCGGAAACCCTTCCTCTTCTTCAGGCTCTGGAGGTGGTGGTGGGGTGGTGGTCAGAAGGCGAAGTCGACCTTCAGCAATCCTCAGCAGCAGTACTTCCACCACCCACCGCGAGACAACAGCAACAACCTGGCCCATGGGCAGCAGCAGCAGCAGTTTCGGCAGCAGTACGAGGAGGAGGAGGAGCAGTTTCAGCAGCAGCAGCAGCAGCAGCAGCACCCGAGGAAGAACAATGGCGGCGGGCAAGGTCGAGGAGGACACTCTGCAGCTCGTTCGGTGGTGCTCAACAGTCGATACCAGCGACAGCAGCAGCAGCAGCCAAACTTTAACGGTCAAACTACGGTCGGCCATGGACCTCAGCAGCAGCAGCAGCAGCTGCAGCAGGTGGAGCTCGTCGAGTCGATTCTGAACAAGATTTCGCTGCACCAGAGCACCGCCACCAGCTCCGCTGCTACTTCCGCTACTACCACTGCCTTGGGAAAGCCTTCAGGACGTGGCCGTGGTAGTGGTGGTGGTGGTGGTGGTGGTCCAATGATTCCCGCCACCAAGAAGAGCTACCCAGGTCGCAGCAGCAGCAGCAGCAGCTGCCCTTTAAAAGTCGCAGTCCAATGGACGAGCCTGGGAAGGATGAAGAGTCAAAGGATGAAGGTAACTGCGACTGCGAGTACATCTTCACCGACGGAAAGCTGCTGCCCAAGGTCGAGTGTGCTCGTCACCAGCAGCCACAGCAGACTCAGGCACAAACTCAGCAGAATCCAAATCCTCCTCAGCAAACTCCCTCAGCAACGCCTCACCACCACCACCACCTCCCGAACCTTCACCGCGGCCGTCGCTCCAAGCTGCCCAGCTACAGCTATCACCACCACCACCACCACCACCATCATCCGAATATCTGTCGTCGTCGTCGGGAGCCCACCAGGAAGGGGGCCAGAACAGGCGATACGGTCGCAACCACCACCAAAATTACACCGTGGCCTGGCCTTTGCCTTCGAAATCGGCTGTTGTTTTGGATGAGGACAACAGCAACAACGGCAAAATATCGGCTGGCTCTAAATTCTATTCTCGCCGGCCATCGCCGCCGCCGCCGGCTCCAGTGACTGCTCCACCACCACCACCCCTTCTACCGCCACCTTCATCACCACCATCACCTTCTCCTCCTCACTCCTGCCACTCCCACTCGCAGCAGGTCATCAACTACCCGGTGGACAAGAGCGACATGAAGAAGTTCGTAAAGGTCTCTGCGAGCATCGTCTTTGGCAGCGAGGACAACGTCATGGACATTGTCGACGTCAGCGGTGGCGGTGGCAGTGGAATGGGAATGGTGGGAGTAGGACTGGGAAAACCGCTCAAAGTCGCCGAGAAGTCTGCTGGAGAAAAGTTTTCAGCGGTTCAGACAACTGATAAGCAGCAGCAGCAGAAGCAGAAGTTAACCACAAATGAGCAACCGTTGCCGGAAAAGATTGTCCTCTACTTTGACGATGGTGATGATGATGATGATCACTCCAGCTCGGCTGACGTGTCCTTGGAGGAGGAGAAGAAGGAGGAGAAGAAGGAAGAGGATGCTTCTCCTGAGCGCAAAGAAGTTACCCCTCTTGCTGTTCAATCAAAGATAATCTCCAATGCTGCTGCTGCTGCTTCTGCCGTCAAAAATGATAACCCCGAGTATAAAGTGGTCTTGGAAGAGGAGGAAAAGAAAAAGAATGAGGAGAAGAAGATAGTAAAAGTCGAAGAAGTGGAGGTGGTGAATTCAAGCGAATCGAACGTGGTGGTGGTGGACGACGGCGGCAACTCCTCTTTGGGCGGCAACCAGCAGCAGCAGCAAACCGTGAAGAAGGTGCGCGGACTGATTGCCAACTTTGTCACACTTGAGGTGGAACAGCCGCCGCCACAGCAGCAGCAGCAGCAGAGTTATCAAGAGGAGGTGGTGACCGGCGACAGTGAAGTTAACCGAGCTCTTTTTGAAGGAGGAGGAGAAGAGAAGATAACCTGGAGGACGTGGAGGACAAAGAGGACGACGGTGACGACCTTCAGACGCTGTCTCGCGTCGACCGCGAGAAGCTCGGCTTTCAGAACTTTGACGGCAAGAACATTGGCCTGTACAAGAACATCGGCTACATCAATCGAAATCGGGTGCAGTTTGTGCAGCCGACGCAGGCACTCCTTCAGCTGTAAGCTTTTTATCAGCACATCTCATATTGTTTACATTTTTCTAACACCCTTTTCACTTTCTCATTTGTAGCATCGTCTCACTGCCAAAGAGCATCTCATCAGCAGCTTCGGACAGTGCTGATGTTATGGTCCCCGAAGACAATGCATTTGTGGAGCCACTTGAGCCACTGGACCTGAGCCAATTCTACGACTGCCACAGCCCGACTAGCTACTCCAAGGAGGCAGTCTACTCGGTGCTGAAGTCAATGATTGGCAATCAGAGCCAGGACCGCCAAGTGAAACAGTCAAAGTCAAAGAAGAAGCAGCAGCAGAAGGTGATGATGTTTGAGCAGGCCGATCTGCCTGACGTGGTGGTCACCGCCGCCGCCGCCACCGCCCCTGCCGCCTCACCTTCATCTTCATCATCCTCAGAAGTGGACGTCACTTCAACTGGACACAAGCAGCTTTCCTCTACTTCGACCTTGGTCTCATCGTCGAGTGGTTCTCAGCGAATGATCATCGCCGATGTTGATGATGATGATGCTGATCACTCGTCGTTCTTCAATGGCCAGTCGACATCGGCCATCAGCAGCAGCAGCATCGTTTCCTCGATGGACGGAAGCAACAGCAGCAGCACTACCACCAGCAACAACAGCTCATCGAGCACTGATACTGATGAGGAGGAAGAGGAAGAGGACAGCGCCTCCTTCTACATAACCGAGGTGGTCGCCTTCAGCGCCGGCAACTAAGTTCGGTCCTGCCCGCCTAACCTTCTTCTTCTTCATTCCCTCCCTCCTTTAGCTGCTGCTGCTGCCTTTTTCACATTTATTTCTGCACTTTTAATATTATTTTAATCTGCTGTTTAGTTTTAGTTGATGACGATTAGGGGGAGTTAATTTTAGCAGCAGCAGCAACCGTCGATGATTTCAATTTCATTTCCAATCTTTCACCGTCTCACTGTCACTTTCTATTTTGATGTTGACATTTGTGCACACGTGAGCCGCAGCAGCAGCAGCCAATCAGCGACGGCCACGAAACCCGAACACAGCGCGGCGCGCCGACTGACCGGCGACGGCAGCAGCTGCTACAGCATCGATGAACAGCGCCATCAGCAGACTTTTCCAGACACGTCTGTTCTCGCCGCTGCTTTTTGTTGTGCTGCTGCTGCTGCTGCTGCCGCTGCAGTGCACTGAGGGCGTCACACTCTCACTTACTCTGACGTGTGCTTAGCACTGACGGCTTTCCTTTCTTTCTCTCACGCCAAACTCGCAAACTCACCGGCAGACTGACTTGAAAAAGTGCGCCCACCAGTAGTACACCAGACAGATTCTGTCATCGACACTCTCTCTTTCGGTGGTGGTGGTATTGGTGAAGTCCTCCAGTACTTCTACTTCTTCTACTTCTTCTCCTTCTACTGAAAACTTTCATCGTCGTTGTTGTTCTTTCTTTACCCACCGGTGACAGAACACTCTCCTGTGCGATGTTCTTCTCCCAGAGACTGAAGTGTCTGCTCTTCTTTCTCCTCGTACTCTCGTCGGCGTCTCGTAAGCATCTCGGTTTTCTATTTTATCATTGAATTATTTACTCATCTGTGCTTCTACTTTCTACTTTCAGACTTTGCCCACGCCGAGGATGAACTGGAGGACGAGCTGGTGCTGAATCCGGGCACCGTCGAGGCGGACCTGGGCGGCCACCACGAGGGCTCAAAGACGGACGCCGGCGTGGTGGCCCGCGAGGAGGAAGCTATCAAGCTGGACGGCCTCAGCGTCGCCCAGCTGAAGGAGCTTCGAGAGCGGGCGGAGAAGCACACCTTCCAGGCGGAGGTCAGCCGCATGATGAAGCTGATCATCAACTCGCTGTACCGCAACAAGGAGATCTTCCTCCGCGAGCTGATCTCCAACGCCTCGGACGCCCTCGACAAGATTCGCCTGCTCTCTCTGACCAACACCGACGCCCTCTCGGCCACCGACGAGCTCTCGATTCGCATCAAGGCCGACAAGGAGGGCAACATGCTGCACATCACCGACACCGGCGTCGGCATGAGCCGCGCCGAGCTGGTGGCCAACCTCGGTACCATCGCCAAGTCGGGCACGGCGGACTTTCTCTCCAAACTAGGCGAGACGAAGGACCTGAAGCAGATGAGCGACCTGATCGGCCAGTTTGGCGTCGGCTTCTACTCGGCCTTTCTGGTGGCCGACAAGGTGGTGGTGACGAGCAAATCGAACGACGACCCGACGCAGCACATCTGGGAGTCGGACTCGGCGGCCTTCACCGTCGTCGAGGACCCGCGCGGCGACACGCTGAAGCGGGGAACCACCATCTCGCTGGCCCTCAAGGAGGAGGCGAAGGACTTCCTGGAGCCGGACACCCTCCGCAACCTGATTCGAAAGTACAGCCAGTTCATCAACTTCAAGATCTACCTCTGGTCCAGTAAGACGGAGACGATTGAGGAGCCGATTGAGGAGGAGGAAGAGGTGAAAAGGAAGAGGAAACCGAGAAGAAGGACGTCGACGAGGACGCCCAGGTGGAGGAGGTGAAGGAGGAGGGCGAGAAGAAGCCCAAGACGCGCAAGGTGGAGAAGACCACCTGGGACTGGGAGCTGATCAACACCTCGAAGCCCATTTGGACGCGAAAGCCGGCCCAGATTGAGGACGAGGAGTACAATGAGTTCTACAAGTCGATCACCAAGGACACCGAGGCGCCGCTGGCCAAGACGCACTTCATCGCCGAGGGCGAGGTGACCTTCAAGTCGCTGCTCTTCGTCCCCAAGGTCAACCCCACCGACAGCTTCAACCGCTACGGCACGCGAACGGACAACATTAAGCTCTTCGTTCGGCGGGTCTTCATCACCGACGACTTCACCGACATGATGCCCAGCTACCTCTCCTTCATTCGCGGCCTGGTCGACTCGGACGACCTTCCGCTGAACGTCAGTCGAGAGATGCTGCAGCAGCACAAGCTGCTGAAGGTGATTCGCAAGAAGCTGGTCCGTAAGGTGCTGGACATGCTGAAGAAGATCAGCGAGGCCGATTACGAGGCCTTCTGGAAGGAGTACAGCACCAACATCAAGCTGGGCGTCATTGAGGACACGACGAACCGAGCTCGCCTCTCGAAGCTCCTTCGCTTCCGCTCCTCGGCCTCGCTCGACCAGCTGACCAGCCTGGAGGCGTACGTCAAACGAATGAAGGAGAAGCAGGGGCCATCTACTACATCGCCGGGACGAGCATCGCCGAGGTGGCCGCCTCGCCCTTTGTGGAGCGCCTCCTGAAGAAGGGCTACGAGGTGCTCTACCTGACGGACGCCGTCGACGAGTACGCCATCAGCGCCATACCCGACTTTGATGGCAAGAAGTTCCAGAACGTCGCCAAGGACGGCCTCGACCTGAGCGGCGAGAAGGGCAAGGAACGGCAGGCGGAGCTGACAAGGAGTTTGAGCCGCTGAAGAAGTGGCTCCAGGAGGACCTGCTCAAGGAGCAGATTGCCAAGGCGGTGGTCAGCCAGCGCCTGCACGACTCACCGTGTGCCCTCGTCGCCTCGCAGTTTGGCTGGACCGGAATATGGAGCGCGCTGGCCGCTCGAACGCCCACTCAAAGTCGCAGGACACCATGCGCGACTACTACCTCTCGCAGAAGAAGACGCTGGAGATCAACCCGCGCCACCCGCTGATTCGCGAGCTGCTGAAGCGCGTCGAGGAGGACAAGGAGGATGGGACGGCGAAGAGCATGGCCCTGCTGATGTACGAGACGGCGACGCTGCGAAGTGGCTACACGCTGGGCGACACGGCCGCCTTTGCGCAGCGCGTCGAGTCGCTCCTGCGAAAGACGCTCGGCGTGGATGAGCACGCTCAGGTAGCTTTGGGAGTTTGTTTTTGAAAAGTGTGTTAACGACTTTGTTTTGTTCTTTTCCAGGTCCTCGAGGATGAGGATGACTCGCTGCAGCAGCTGGCAGAGGCGGCTGAGGGCAAAGAAGGAGAGGAGGAGGTAGGTGTTTTGGGGGGGTTATGAGTTTGTGCACCGTTTTCTAAATCTCCCTTTCTTTTGTTTACCTCTTTCCCAGGACGCTGGCGCCGGTGATGAGCACGATGAGCTCTGAGCGCTGACAAAACTCGCTCGCTCTCTGTTACAAGGCACCAAATTATCTTTTCTCCTTTTCCAGTAACTTTGGCACACAATCTTCACAAACAAACACCCACTTTACACCCCTCTTTACTGTACATAACACTCCCGCATCCACACAATGCTTGCAATGATTCTCCCCTCCGTAATTTTCCCAAGATTGTACTTTAAACTCCTTTTACTCTAAAGAAAAATTGATCTTTTCAAACAAAGCAAAAGTTGATCACTTTTTAAAATCAGATCAGATCAGCGAGAGTGCTGGCCGCTGGTGGCGGTCAGACGCACTAATCACAGTGAGTGACGTGTTAGTTTGCATCCGTGGCCAGAGCTGACTGCTGCAGACAACAGACAACACAGACTTGAGAGAGAGAGAGAGGAAGAAGCCGGCGACTTGCCGTTTCTATTTCTATTTCTCCGGGATTCACAAGGGTTTCTCAGGGTTCAAGGATCACTTCTCGTCTCATCGTTTGATCTCACAGCAGCGAGCAGGACAACGTCTCAGCGGCAGCAGGTCTCGGAAGGTCTTCGGTACTGTCGTTGATCATCATCTTATCACTCTCGTTTACTAACGTGTACTTCTCTCTCTTTCTCTTCACCCTCACAGCTGCGGCGCTTATCATCTTCTCCTCCTCTTCACTGTCCTTCTCTCTCTCGTTCTGCCGGCGTGTCACTGATCATCGAGTGCACCGACTTCTTTCTCTCGTTCGCTCGCTCGATCAGCCATTGCCATCATTTCTTCAGCCATCAGCCGTCGTTGTTGTCGTTGTTGCCCGAGCCAAAGGCGACTGATCAAGGCCTGATCATCATCATCAACATTCTCATCACCACCACCTCTACCAAACAACAACCACAACAATGCACGCCACAATTCACCTCTGCCTAGCCGCCCTCATCGTCCTCCTCAGCTGCAGCTCGCCGCTGTTGGAGGGCCAGGCAGCTGGGAACTACGCCGTGGAGACGGCTCACCGCCGCTTCGAGTACAAGTACTCCTTCAAGGGCCCCTACCTGGCGCAGAAGGACGGCACGGTGCCCTTCTGGGAGTACTCCGGGGCGTCCATCGCCAGCGAGGAGATGGTCCGCATCACGCCCTCGCTGCGCTCGAAGAAGGGCCAAATCTGGACCCGCGCCAAGACCACCTTCAACTGGTGGGAGGTGGAGCTGATGTTCCGCGTCAACGGCAAGGGCCGCATCGGCGCCGACGGCCTTGCCTTCTGGTACACCGACGTCAAGTACCCGGAGGGGCCGGTCTTCGGCTCCGCCGACCACTGGCAGGGCCTCGCCCTCTTCTTCGACTCCTTCGACAACGACAACAAGGGCAACAACCCCTACGTGATGGCGATGGTCAACGACGGCACGAAGAGCTACGACCACAACACCGACGGCATCAACCAGCAGCTGCAGGGCTGCCTGCGCGACTTTCGCAACAAACCGTTCCCCGTCCGCGCCAAGATTGAGTACTACAAGAACGTGCTGACGGTGATGTTCCACAGCGGCAACACCAACAACGAGCACGACTACGAGCTGTGTCTGCGCGCGGAGAACGTCTTCCTCCCGCCCTTTGGCCACTTTGGCATCTCGGCGGCGACCGGTGGCCTGGCCGACGACCACGACGTCCTCAAGTTCCTCACCTACAGCCTGGTGCCGCAGTCGCAGGTGCAAGCAGCTGCCGGCACCGGAGGCCTCTCCGACGCCGACAAGCAGCGCTTCAGCGCCGAGTACGAGCAGTACAAGACGAAGCTGGAACGGCAACGAGATGACTACCTCAAGGCGCACCCCGATGAGGCAAAGCGCCTGGAGCTCGAGTCGGACAAGGCGGCCGAGTCGGAGTTTGACTTCTCCGTGCGGGAGCTGCAGCAGATCTACCAGGGCCAGAGTGAGGTCTTCGACAATGTGAAGGCGATGCACCACAAGTTGGACGAGATTATCGGCCGGCAGGAGCGGGCGCTCTCGCTGATTACCAGCATTCAGGCGATGGGCGGCGGTGGGTGGTACGGCTGCTCACGGCGGAGGAGGTAAGTGAAACTTTTGTTATTGTTTTTGCTATGTTTCTAATTTCTTCTTTTCAGTTCAACCGGCGCCCGTCTCCCGCCAGGAGGTGGAGTCCATTCTCAGCGTCCAGCGGGAGCTGCTGACCAATGCTCGCGAGATTAAGGTCCTGGTGCAGCACAATACCGGCGGTGGGCAGCCTCCTCAGCCTCCTCAGCAGCAACATCCTCCTCAGCCCGCCCAGGGCGGCAGCCAGGACGGCAACGCCCAGCAGCTGCACCTCCTCCAGCAGCTGCTCACCGAGGTCCGCGAGAATATGAACGTCGTCCGGCGGGAGTTTGGCACGCTCACCACCAGATTGGCCGGAGGAACGGGAGGGCAAGCGGCAGGTTTAGGGACCAGCTGTCCCACCGTTTCCTGCACCTCCTCGACGACGCTGCTCCTCTTTCTCGCCGTGCAGTCGGTGATTCTGGTGGGCACGCTGTACTTTCTCAACCACCGCGAAAGTAGTCAGTCGAAGAAGTTCTACTAGGCAACTGTGGGGGACTTCTTCTTCGATATCTCACCACCACCACCACCGCTGTATGAACTCCTTGAGAACGCCTTTGTATTTAACCCCTCCCCTCCTTTTCCCTTCCCTTTCTTTTTCCTCCCTGTCCTTTCTTCTTCACCTTCTTTTTACCACCTTCCTTTTTTATATTACAACTTTATTAATAGTCCTTTTTTCTACTACTTCTACAACTTCTACTGCTGCTGCAAATGTCTTTTTCCTTCTGATACCCTAAAGAGTTGGCTGATTGGGTGTACTAGTTCAGAGTGCTAGTGTTTACTAATCATTTTCCTCTCTTTTTTTGCAGTACTTTTTTTTCAAGTATCTTTGAGGGCGCAAGTATTGAACTTTTTCAAACAAGCAAGAAGACTTTAGCGGGAAGAGTGAAACGCCTTGCAATGCGTTGAGAAAATGCCACCACAACAATCATGTTACTGAAATTGCGCTAGAACTAACAGGAGCAAGCTCAAGTCGATTCTGCCCTTAAATTCTGCCATCGATTTGCCATTGGCCTCTAAACTTTAAAGTAACAGTGGAAAATTAACAGTACAGTGAAGTCGACGAAATTATATCGATCAGCCGTTTCCGTGACTGCCTCAAACTCTCCTCGACTTTGTGCTGCACTGGCCTACACTTCTGCTTGCTTTAATTCAAGGTTGAGAATATTTCTACTACTGCTTCTTCTCTCGTCAATCGAAAGAGTAAGCTTCAACTGGCAGTATATTATGTGGCGAACTTGTCAAGACCCGTACACCTCCACTTTTGAGTTTCTTCAACGGTTTTTCGGCACAAAAAAGCCTGTACCTCTACTCTTCAGTTCTACTTCAGCGGACGTGTGACGTCTTCTCTCGCTCTCTTCCTCAAGTATTCTCCATTCTTCAAGTACTTGCTCAGTAAAGTAATGAATTTATTACCCTCGCGTCTCACCCGAGAGAAAGAAGAGGCTAAAAAGGCAAGATCAATTCCTTCTTCTCTTTTGACTAATTCCCGACGCGTGAACGACAAACACTGATGATTGACTGACAAAGACGCACCAACACACACCAACAGTCTTCAAGTAGCTCTCGACGAACAAAGACGACTACAAAAAACTACAAAACGAAAGCAACTCATGGAAACTACCGTCACCTCTTTTGATGAGCGAGCCAAAGAGCGAGAGAAGAGGCGAGAAAATGGCGGCGGCGATGACGACGACGAGCTGGACGACGAGGATGACGTCGAGGACGAGGAGGACGAGGAGGCCGTCTGGAGGAGGAGATCAACGCCGCCGCCCTGCAGGACAGCAACCAGCTGATCATTGGCTCCATTGCCGAACGCATGGGCGTCTCCATGAATGAGGTCGAGGATGATGAGGGAGGTGATGGTGGCGGTGACGGAGTGCAAACACAGCAGCCCCAGCCCCAGCAGATCCTCAGCGCCGGCCACCTGCTGAACAACATCGCCATCGTCTCCAGTCAACAGCAACCGAAAGGGCAGCAGCAGCAGCAGCCGCCAATGGTTACTCCCACCTCGGGGAAGTCCACTCGAACGCTGCTTGCGCCGCCTGTACCACCACCTGTACCTCCGGGACGGCCGGGAACTCCATCCATGGTCGACGACCCACGGCAGATCACCGTCACCTGGCGCGACCTGACGTACACGGTGGAGGGGCGGACGATGACGCTGCGCTCGCTCTGTGCCTCCGCGGACGACCTGGAGGAGGCCGGGGAGGGCCGGCTGACGCTGGTCCGCCACACCAAGCGAACCATCCTCAAGGGCGTCAACGGGCACTTTGCCACCGGGCAGCTGACCGCTGTGATGGGGCCCAGCGGCAGCGGCAAGAGCACCATGCTCGAGTGCATCGTCGGCTTCAGGAAGCGAGGGTTGACCGGGGATATTCGGGTGGCCAGCGGCGGAAAAGGTGATCAAAACAGCGAAAAGATGATCAAGATGGCGCTGATCAGCCAGTCCGACTACCTGATTGAGTCCTTCACCGTCCGCGAGATGCTCGTCTACGCCTCTCGCCTGAAGAACTGGCGCAAGGAGGACGAGGAGGAGGCCCGGCTGATGAAGGTCGTCGTGGAGAAGGATTCAGATCAGGCGGAGGGCGGCAAGAGCAGCTCCAAGCGCAATCTTTTGGATGACGTTGAAGAAGGAGGAGGAGGGGTGGTGGTGGTAAGGTGGTGAAGAACGTTCACCAGAAGCTGGCGCTCAGCGTCTGCGCCCAGCTCGGCCTGGACGTGTGCATCGACACGCGGGCGGGCAGCTGCTCGGGCGGGCAGAAGAAGAGGATCTCAATTGCCCTGGAGATGATCTCAAAGTAAGTTGTTGAGCTGTTTAGAATTTTAGCGATTCTAACAAATCACTCTTACCCTAGACCCTCCATCCTCATCCTCGACGAGCCGACCAGCGGCCTGGACAGCAGCGCCTGCTACCAAACGGTGACGGTGATGCAACGCCTGGCGAAGAATGAGCGCAATCCAACCGCCGTGGTGGCCACCATCCACCAGCCCTCCGCCCGGGTCTTTGCCCTCTTCGATCACGTCTACGTGATCAGCTACAACGGTCACTGCATCTACGAGGGCTCCCCCAAGGAGATGCTCGCCCACCTCACCTCGGTGGGGCTGCGCTGTCCGCAGTTCCACAACCCGGCGGACTACATCGCGGAGGTCGCCTCCGGCGAGTACGGGCCCGAGGCGCTGGACAAGCTGATCGAGGTGAAGCGGGCGCAGGACACGGCGGTGGAGCTGGCCGGCCTGGGCGTGCCGCCGGTGGGCAGCAGCCGCTCGCTGGCGAAGTACAGCGAGAGCAACGCCTACCCGACGATGCTCCACCTGTGGATACTGCTCCAGCGGACGACGATGCACATTCTGCGCGATCCGATGCTCAACAGTCTGCGACTGCTGTCGCACCTTCTGACGGCGCTCTTTATCGGTAAGACCTTTTTTGATGATGATCTTTTGTTTTGTTTTTGTTAGAAATGAATATTCTAACAGCTGTTTTCTGTTTACAAACTCTCAATTTCTATTTCAATTTTTACCCACCCACTCCTCTCCTTCTCTCCAGGCCTCCTCTACGGGCCCAGCATCGGCAAGCCCTCCCTCTGTCCGCCGCTCACCTCGCCCCTGAACGACCTGGAGAACTTCCCCGCCTACCGCCTGAAGTTTCAGGAGGAAACGGTGACCAGCACCGAGAACCTCGCCTTCATCTTCTTCACGCTGATGTTCGTCATGTTCGGCTCGATGATGCCCACCATCATGACCTTCCCGGAGAACCTGACCAACATTCGCAAGGAGAAGATCAACGGCTGGTACAGCATCGCCACCTACTACGTTGCACTGTCCATTGCCGAGATTCCCTTTCAGGTGCGAGCTTTTGTTGTTTTGTTGTGTTTTGATCTTTAACTTTTCGCCTTCTCTCACTTCCAGGTCATCTACCCGGTCATCTTCTGCATCGTCGCCTACCTGATGACCGGCCAGCTGCTGGAGCCGGAGCGCCTCTCCTACTTTCTCCTCATTCACGTCATCATGGCCTTCGTCTCGCAGAGTCTCGGCCTCCTCCTGGGCGCCATCTTCATGGAGGACGCCAGCGCGGCGGTCTTCCTCGGACCCATCAGCACCGTACCGATCATGCTCTTTGGCGGCTTCTTCGTCCGCATCAGCACCATACCGTGGTACCTGCGCTACTTCACCTACCTGTCCTACCTGCGCTACGCCTTCGAGGCGAGCATGGTCACCGTGTACGGCTTCAGCCGCTGCAAGCTGGACCCGAGCTACGTGCCGCCGGACAGCAACTCAACCGCCAAGCCGGAGTGGATGGGCTACGCGACGATGGTCCTCGGCGAGGGCGGCGAGAAGTTCGTGGACAGCTTTGCGCGCACGCTGGGCGGCACCTACGACCCGAGCGGCGGCAAGAGCTACCACTCGGCGCTGCTCGACCAGTACAACATCGACGAGAAGTACTTCTTCGTGAACATCGGCGCGCTGCTCGTCTTCTTCCTCATCCTCCGCATCATCACCTACCTGGTGCTCGTCTTTAAGATCAACAAAAGGACTAGCGGCAGGGCTGTTGCTGATTGTAGTGCTGTTGCTCTAGTAGTTAGTAGTAGGAGCTTTTTCCTAAGCCCCTGTAGACTATGAAAAGTTTGTTGTAGATCATACAATTGCACTGTTCAGCTTCAAAGTAAAGATCAGTTTGTGCACACTGAACTCTAGTGGTGTCGCTGCACGTACAGTTCAAACTATGAGGTAAGTGCTTATAGGTTAGTGCTACCACTGAAAAATGCTGATAACCAATACATGTTCTTCTATTCACAACAGAGCTTGACTTTAAGCTTGACATTTTTTGGTAGCAAAATGACCAACTCGGGTACTTCTCCCATTAAAACTATTCCATTAAGAGATAAGTATTTGATGAAGTTATTCATTTCTTTGCTCTATCGCGACAAGGAGATCTTCATTCGCGAGCTCATCTCCAACGCCTCTGATGCCCTCGACAAGATTCGCCTCCTCTCGCTGACCAACGCCAACGTCCTCTCTGCCACCGACGAGCTGTCGATTCGCATAATGCCAAACAGAAAAGACAAGTTGCTGTACATAATTGACAACGGCACCGGAATAAGCCGTCGTCAATTGGCTAATATGATTGTTACCTCTTGCAATGAGAACTTTTTTGCGACGGTAGGCGAGTCGAAGGACCTGAAGCAGGTGCGCGACAAATCGGGCAGTTCGGCGTCGGTTTCTACTCCTCTTTCCTCGTCGCCGACATGGTCATCGTAAATAGTAAAGTGAAAAACGAGCCCCTGCTACTCGGCTTGCGTGGGACTATAGATCAAACGTAGTCACCTTTGATGAGAATGACAATTTTAAGAAGATGGGAACTACCATCACGATAATCTTCAAGGAGGAGGCCAAGGACTTCCTGGAGCCGGACACCCTCCGCAACCTCATTCGCAAGTACAGCCAATTTATCAACTTCAAGATCTACCTCTTGTCCAGTCCGACGGAGACGATTGAGGAGGAGGAAGAGCCCAAAAAGGAGGAGGAAACCGAGAAGAAGGACGTCGACGAGGACGCTCAGGTGGAGAAGGTGAAGGAGGAGGGCGAGAAGAAGCCCACCTGGGGCTGGGAGCTGATCAACACCTCGACGCCCATCTGGACGCGACAACCGGCGCAGATCGAGGACGAGGAGTACAATGAGTTCTACAAGTCGATCACCAAGGACACCGAGGCGCCGCTGGCCAAGATGCACTTTGTCGAGGAAAACAAGGAGGCCAAGGTGACCTTCAAGTTGCTGCTTTTTGTCCCTAAGGTCAACCCCACTGTCAGCTACAGAACACGAACGGACAACATTAAGCTTTTTGTTCAGCGAGTTTTCATCACCGACTACTTTATCGACATGATGCCCAGCTACCTCTCCTTCATCCGCGGCCTGGTCGACTTGGACAAATTTCCGCTGAACGACAGTCGAGAGAAGCCGCAGCAGCACGATCTCCTCATGTGGATTTGCGAAAGAATGGAGTGCAAGGTGCTGGACATGCTGGAGAAGATCAGCGAGGCGGACTACGAGACCTTCTGGAAGGAGTACAGCCTCAACATAAGCGGCTCGTCATTGAGGGCACGACGAACCGAGCTCGCCTCTCGAAGCTGCTCCGCTTCCGCTCCTCGGCCTCGCTCGACCAGCTGACCAGCCTGGAGGCCTATGTGAAGCGAATGAAGGAGAAGCAGAAGGCGATTTACTACATTGAAGGGACGAGCAACGACGAGGTCTCTAACTTTGAGTGCTTCCTGAAGAATGGCTACGAAGTGCTGTACCTGACGGATTTCTACGATAGGTGCGCCATCAGCGCCATTCCCGACTTTGAGGGCAGGAAGTTCCAGGACGTCGCCAAGAAAAGCTTCGACCTGAGCGGCGAGAAGGGCAAGGAGCGGCAGGCGGAGCCGGACAACGAGAAGTTTGAGTTGCTGGCAGAGTGGCTCCAGGAGGACCTCCTCAAGGAGCAGATTGCCAAGGCGGTGGTCAGCCAGCGCCTGCACGACTCGCCCTGCGCCCTGGTCGCCTCGCAGTTTGGCTGGACGGGCAACACGGACGACTGGACGGAGCGCCTGGACACCATTCGCGACTACTACCTCTCGCAGAAGAAGACGCTAGAGATCAACCGCGACCATCCGCTGATTGAGGCGCTGTCGAATCGCGTCAAGCAGGGCACAGTGGATGAGACGGTGAAGAGCACCGCCCTGCTGATGTACGAGACGGCGACGCTGCGAAGTGGCTACACTCTGAGCGACACGGCGGCCTTTTCGCAGCGCGTCGAGTCGCTGCTGGGAAAGACGCTCGGCGTGGAAGAACAAGCTCAGGTGAGTTTTGGCAGTTTTATTTGGCTTTGAGGATCATGTGTTAATTATCTTTTTCACTTTTAGGTCCTCGAGGATGACTCGCCGGAGACTTCTGAAGTAAGTGAGCTGGTTATCTTTTTTATTTGAAGTGGTTCTCATCAGTCTATTCTTAAACTTCTGTCTAGGCAATATCTTCTAACCCCAATTCAGTCCAAAACTTGTCTGCTGGAGAGCAATATTGCAATGATGATTATGTAAGAGCTGGGTTTTTATTTATTTTCTTTTGTATAACAGTAGAACTCTTTTGTTTTTGTAGGATTTTAAATCTGATTAACTATTCTACTAGGCCATTTCATCGCATGCAAATTACCCTAATTAACTTCTTTACCAAAAGACCATCAAAACACTGCGCACATTCTTAACATTTTTATTAAAAACAATTCAGCACTTTTTATGTCGCTTTGTTTCCTTTCTGGCGGGAACCATTTCAATGGTGGTGGTGGAGGTGGTGGTAGAGCACTTTTGCGGCGACTGAGATCGCTTCCGCTTGAGAACTGAGTGCCCCCTCGCTCGGTTGATGATCACCTCGATGGGCTCGTTGGGGCAGCTGGCCTGCAGCGGCGCCGGCTTGCTGTCCGGCATCGTCCGGTACGCGTAAAAGTTGATGCAGCCGGCGAGGTGGAAGGAGCTGTCCACGGTCTGCGAAGTTTTCTGGTGATGATCGTCATCATCGTCACCTTTTTCCGCTCTGAGCAGCGTCAACTGGGCGGCACTGGCGGCGCCCGCCGACAGCAGGCTGTACCCGAAGCTGATCCGCTCCGGGTCGGACTTGGAGCTGACGACGCTGTCGCTCAGGCCAAAAGCGCCCAGGTCGACCTCGTAGTGATTCAGCTCCTTCACGTTGATGC
Organism: Tyrophagus putrescentiae; assembly: GCA_024499935.1. NCBI lineage: Eukaryota > Metazoa > Arthropoda > Arachnida > Sarcoptiformes > Acaridae > Tyrophagus > Tyrophagus putrescentiae. Next base: position 962,493 of record JAMZRA010000001.1, read on the forward strand.
TCTTTGGAAGGTCCATGGCCGACCGTAGTTTGAACGCTGAAGTTCGAGGGCTGCTGCTGCTGCTGCTGTCGCTGGTATCGACTGTTGAGCACCACCGAACGAGCTGCAGAGTGTCCGCCTCGACCTTGCCCGCCGCCATTGCTCTTCCTCGGGTGCTGCTGAAACAGCTCCTCCTCCTCCTCGTACTGCTGCCGAAACTGCTGCTGCTGCCCATGGGCCAGGTTGTGGCTGTCTCGCGGTGGGTGGTGGTAGTACTGCTGCTGAGGATTGCTGAAGGTCGACTTTGCCTTCTGACCACCACCACCACCGCCACCACCACCTCCAGAGCCTGAAGAAGAGGAAGGGTTTCCAGCACCGTTTTCTCGATGATAGCTCTGCTGCTGCTGCTGCTGGCGACTGTGCTGATTCACCCTCTTCATCGTCGGAGACTTTTGAGGCGCTGGTTGAAGAGTGCAAAGGACTTTTTGAGACGATGAAATGGTGTTGCTGACGTTGAGCTCGGGTCGCAATTTTTTTGGTGATGACGTAAGCTTTTGCTGTTGCTGCCTCTGCTCGAGACCACTGTCGGACTGCTTCTGCCCAGTGCCACGTCGTACTTCAGCTTTTGTAGAGAGTGCAATGAAAATTCTAACTTGTCCTTTTTCAAGGACACGTCTGTTTGACTGTTTCCAACAGGCCTTTATTTCTTTCCTGTACAGTGGTGGTAGTGTTTACAACAACAAAAATCGTAGAGGCTAGTCCTCAGCAGCCCGTTTCCTCTTGTGGCCTCGATGGTGCTGTTTGCTGTTGCCGGGAACCATTTCAATGGTGGTGGTGGTGGTAGTGCATTTTTGCGGCGACTGAGATCGCTTCCGCTTGGGAATTGAGTGTCCCCTCGCTCGGTTGATGATCACCTCGATGGGCTCGTTGGGGCAGCTGGCCTGCAACAGGGCCGGCTTGCTGTCCGGCATCGTTCGGTACGCGTAGAAGTTGATGCAGCCGGCGAGGTGGAAGGTGCTGTCCACGGTTATCGAGGTCTGTTGATCGTCATTATCGTCACCTTTTTCCGCTCTGAGCAGCGTCAACTGGGCGGCACTGGTGGCGCCCGCCGGCAGCAGGCTGTACCCGAAGCTGGTTCGCTCCGGGTCGGACTTGGAGCTGACGACACTGTCGCTTAGGCCAAAGGAGCTTAGGTCCACCTCGTAGTGATTCAGCTTCTTCACGTTGATGCTCTTTGGAACGCGAATCAGGTAGCAGGCGTCAGGCTGATCGCTGGAAGTGGTAGTCTCCAGATCAGATGATGGTGGTGGCGGTGGTGGCGGGTGTTTGCGAGGCATTGTGGTTTTGTTTTTGCTAAATCAAAGCCGGATTCCGGGTGAGAATCTAGGGGAAGAGAATCAGATTTAGAATTTTCAAAAAAACAGCAGAAGCAGCAGAATGTTGCAAAAACACAAACAAACTCAAGTGCTTTTCGAGGAAGTTACCGGAAGATTGCCTGCGAGAGAGCGAGAGAGGAAACTTCTTTCTGCTGCTGTCTTTCTGTTGTTTTGATGTCCAAGATCGCCTCGGCGGCGGCGGCAAAAAAGCAAAGGTATGCAAGAGTCTCGTCGTATCTTCAGGTGATCAAATAATAAGCACACGCCGAAACACCGAAATAACATACTGCAATGTCTTCTACTAGTTTATTTCTATTTCTCCTTCTTCGTTGACTTTCGAGTGCACTGAGGCTCCGGATTCAAATCTTTCAAATATAAGTGAAACATCAGCATTTATTGTTTTGACAATCAAAATTTTAAAAAGTCAGTTTTAATTGGAAACCTTCACCTAATTCCTAAGCATATCTTCAATTGTGCCTAAATCTTCGTGATAGGAAAAACAGCTCTTTGTGTCTCCAAAGTATTTGAGGCGATGAGCGGGAAGACCAGTGAATTTGTGGAGAAAACGAAGATGTGCTCGAAGGCATCCAAATACTTTTTGTTTAGGCGACACTGGAATAAAAATCTGAAAAGGGCAGAAACGGCAGGAAATGATTCCCAAATCAATCGCCTGAACGTTGGGCACAATCACTGGCAGATTGAGCCACGGCAGTTGCCTATGTGTGGTGATTTTAAGCCCAAGTGAAAGAACTTTCACTGAGGTCAGCGGAGTGCTTGGTCGAGGACTCAGCACTTGAGGAGCGTTTTTACGGTAAAAGTTAATTTCCAGTCCCAGGTGGAAGAGCTGGCGAAGCTGAGAAAGCGAAGAGAGGAACTTTGGACAATCTGTTGAGTTGAGACGAACTGTCAAAGAGGTTAGATTGGGAAAGTTTGTGCCCACTGAATGCAAATAATCAACAGATATGGGAGATTTTTCCAAACGACAAATGCGGCTACGAAGAGAGGGATTAACATTGTTCAATTCTTTCATCCATCCGCAGCCTCTTTGTATTTCCACCTGAAGTCCCTCGGTGTTGTGAACAGCGTACTGTTCTAAGGAGTGCAGGAAGGCAATTTTATTGTATGCTGCAATAGTGACTTTCTTCAGTTGTGCCAAAATGGGCAAATCAGGTATTTTAGAAAAGCTCAATTTTAAAGTCAGGTATTTCAGTTTAGGCAATGAGTTGATGGCATCAAAGAGTGGCTCCGGTCTGAAATCTTCTCTGTTACAACCATTTTTGAAGTCCTTCACAAACACTTTAAGTGAGGTTAGCTGGTTTTTAAAACGATCGTCGACCAGCATTTCTACCAAATGACTCAGCTCCAGAAAGTCGTTATCATTAGTGACTGGCAGGAAATTGTTGGCCATTTTCCCCCTCCATTGGTGACAACGTTTCTGATTCAGGTACTTATTAATATGGGTGACAAAAATGAGTTCAGTAATGCCGGAGAAAGAGGAGGTAATCTGCTTCACTACAGCTGAGTTCAGTTGACCACCTTCAAACTTCAGAGAGTTTCCCTTGGTGAGGCGGTGCAGTGGGTACTGGGGCGAGCCGTCGGCATTGGTCAACAGGCGAACACTGGCTATGTTGCCTACATCGAGGTAGTTGATGAAGAGCTCGGCATCACTAGCGCAATAAGCAACAGCAATGGTGAGCGAAGGAACGGTGACTCGATTCACCTCACGCACTCGGTGGCACCACTGGGGACAGACCCGGTGGGCGTTGATTCGGTCCTCGGCGGTCATCTGACTGACCACGGCGAGGAGGCACAGGTCCGGGAGGTCTCGGGAATACTTGGAGAGGGAGGACATTCTGGTGGGGAGGACGTGGGCCACCTGGTAAAGGGCAAAGAGAGAAGACGACTGAGTTTGAGGAGAGCACTGGCCAAGCTCGAGCACAGACTGCAGGCACACTGACGAGCAGTCCTCTCTCTCTCTCTCTCTCTCTCTCTCTCTCTGGCTCGCTCAAATCCTCAGCGAGCCAGCCTTCTGCTGCTGCGGTGGCGGCGGCTCAGAATGGCGCGAAAAAAGGAAAAACTCTCCAGTGGATTGGAATGGCAGGCAATCCTACTCACCTGTACAGCACTGACCAGCGGCCACTTCTTTTCCAAAAAACCGGTAAAATACCGATTACGAACTGATACGTTCAGCTGGTCCAGAGCCCGAAATGGCCGCATTGCCATCTCCAGACACTCACTCTACAGGCGCCCATCACATAGCTCACAGTTGATGCAGCCGGCCAGGTGGAAGGTGCTGTCCACGGTCTGCAAAGTCTTCTGGTCGTCATCGTTGTCCACTTTCTCGCCTCTGAGCAGCGTCAACTGGGCGGCACTGGCGGCGCCCGCCGGCAGCAGGCTGTACCCGAAGCTGATCCGCTCCGGGTCGGACTTGGAGCTGACGACGCTGTCGCTCAGGCCAAAGGCGCCCAGGTCGACCTCGTAGTGATTCAGCTCCTTCACGTTGATGCTCTTTGGAAGGTCCATGGCCGACCGTAGTTTGAACGCTGAAGTTCGAGGGCTGCTGCTGCTGCTGCTGTCGCTGGTATCGACTGTTGAGCACCACCGAACGAGCTGCAGAGTGTCCGCCTCGACCTTGCCCGCCGCCATTGCTCTTCCTCGGGTGCTGCTGAAACAGCTCCTCCTCCTCCTCGTACTGCTGCCGAAACTGCTGCTGCTGCCCATGGGCCAGGTTGTGGCTGTCTCGCGGTGGGTGGTGGTAGTACTGCTGCTGAGGATTGCTGAAGGTCGACTTTGCCTTCTGACCACCACCACCACCGCCACCACCACCTCCAGAGCCTGAAGAAGAGGAAGGGTTTCCGGCACCGTTTCCTCGATGATAGCCCTGCTGCTGCTGCTGGCGACTGTGCTGATTCACCCTCTTCATCGTGGGTGGACTTTTGAGGCGCTGGTTGAAGAGTGCAGAGGACTTTTTGAGGCGGTGAAATGGCGTTGCTGACGTTGAGTTCGGGTCGCAACTTTTTTTTGTGATGACGTCCTGCCAGGCTGACCACTGTCGACTGCTTCGGCGATTGCAGCGACGACTTCAGCTCTGGCAAGAGGCCAGACTCGTAATTGCTCTTCAACGTTTGCTTTTGACGTCCAACCGGCCTTAGTTTCCTTTCCTGTACAGTGGTATGTGTTACAACACACAAAAAGATCCCGCCTGCCGGATGGTTTTAGGTGCTCGCAGAACGTTCCTTCTCCTGTGGCCTGCGATGCTGTTGCTGCTGCCGGACCATTTGTGGTCGTTGGTGGTGGTGTGGTAGTCTTTGCGGGGCGACGGTCGCTTCCGCATGGCTGAAAGGAAGTGTCCTCGCCGTTTGATGATACCCTCGTGGGCTCGTGTGGGCAGCCTGCTCAGCGGGCGGTTTTGATGCCGCTGTTGGAGGCGAGAAGTTATGAGCGGCGGGGTGGAATGGCGTTGCTGAGTCTGTTGTTTCGGTTCGTCAACTTTTTTCGCTGTGAGTGCTGCCCTGGGGCCACTGGTGGCGCCGCCGAGCCAGGCTGTACTCAGCTGTTCGCTCGGGTGCAATTGAAATGACTACACTTGTCCTTGTCCAAAGGAGCTTGGGTCCACTGCTATATTCCTTCTTACGTGATGTTTTGAAACACGAAATCAAGTAGCAGGGGTATAGGCTGATCGCTCGGATGGTCCGTCTCCATCTGTGGCCGATGGCGGCGTGTGTGCCGGGATTTGCAGGTGTGGTGGTTGTGTTTTGCGAATCAAGCGGTTCCGGGTGGATCTAGGGGGCCAATCGCTTTAGAATCTTCGAAAAATGGTCGATTGGGTGTGCAAACAGGGGGGCTGCGCCGGCATCTAGCGAGCTTTTTTGCGTGCGAGTGGAAGTTGCAGAGTTACATTGTGCATCAATAGGAACTTGCAATTACTGTCGACGGAAATTGAGAGGGGTCAAGTCACACCAAACCTAGCCACGTTTAGCCGTGCAACGCTAGGAATTAAAAACTTCTTTATCGCGAATCTCTGATGTGACTTGACCACTGTCAACTTCCGTCTCCTCGGGCCCTGCTCGCTTCGCTCGCAGGACCCGAGGAGACGGAAGTTAACAGTGATCAAGACACATCAGACCTCGCGAAGTGTAGGCGTGCACCGCTAACAAACATCGATCATTTTACCGGCGGCTCACCCGACATCGCTTGTACACTTTAAACTTCCGCCGCCTCGGGCCCCGCTCGCTTCGCTCGCGGGACCCGAGGCAGCGGAAGTTTAAAGTGTACAAGTGGTGCCAGACCTCGCCGCCATGTGTCGTGCACCGCTAGGTTTTCGCAGTTACTCTACTGTCGACGGAAGTTGACAAAGGTCAGGTCACACCAAACCTAGCCACGTTTAGCCGTGCAACGCTAGGACTTAAAAACTACTTTATCGCGAATCTCTGATGTGACTTGACCACTGTCAACTTCCGTCTCCTCGGGCCCCGCTCGCTTCGCTCGCGGGACCCTCGTCGACGGAAGTTAACAGTGGTCAAGTCACATCAGACCTCGCGAATTTGAGGCGTGCTGAAAAAAACACATTAGTTGTAAACAAAAGGAAAAATTTCGTCCCTCCTAGCGAAGGGAATAGTAGCGCTCCCTGCAGAAGGGACCGCAAACTGTTTACATTTGGTAGCAGCAGCAGGCGCTCACACTTTGGCTGCAACGTCTCTCTCTCTCTCCCTGCAGCCTGCTCAGTGCTCACACAGCCTGAGTCATGCTTTCCTGCACGCCACGTTTGCTACTGTCCGCCGTTCTCCTCTCTCTGTACCTTCCACAGTGCTTTTATTTTGGTTTTTTCGGGTCCCTGTATCTCGGGACCCGTTGGTCGTACGACTCTAATTTTTTTGCCTGAATTTTTGTTTGAATTAATGTGATTTTTGTGCCAAGTTTGAGCAAAATCAGAAAACGGGAAGAGGTTTTTCGACACGTCAAGACAGACAGACAGACGGACACAGAGCGAGATTAAAAGCGAGATTTTTTTCAAAAAAAAAAGTCTCGCTAACACAAACAAACTCACGTGCTCTGAGGGGAAGTTGCCGGAAGATTGCTTGCGAGAGAGCGAGAGAGGAAACTTCTTTCTGCTGCTGTCTTTCTGTTGTTTTGATGTCCAAGATCGCCTCGGCGGCGGCGGCAAAAAAGCAAAGGTATGCAAGAGTCTCGTCGTATCTTCAGGTGATCAAATAATAAGCACACGCCGAAACACCGAAATAACATACTGCAATGTCTTCTACTAGTTTATTTCTATTTCTCCTTCTTCGTTGACTTTCGAGTGCACTGAGGCTCCGGATTCAAATCTTTCAAATATAAGTGAAACATCAGCATTTATTGTTTTGACAATCAAAATTTTAAAAAGTCAGTTTTAATTGAAAACCCTAACCTAATTCCTAAGCATATCTTCAATTGTGCCTAAATCTTCGTGATAGGAAATACAGCAATCTATGTCTCCAAAATATTTGAGGCGATGAGCGGGAAGACCAGTGAATTTGTGAAGAAATCGAAGATGTGCTCGAAGGCATCCGAATACTTTTTCCTTAGGTGACACTGGACAATAAATCTGAAAACGGCAGAAAGTGCAAATAGTGATTCCCAAATCAATTGCCTGTACGTTGGGCACAATCACTGGCAGATTGAGCCACGGCAGTTGCCTATGTGTGGTGATTTTAAGCCCAAGTGAAAGAGCTTTCACTGAGGTCAGCGGAGTGCTTGGTCGAGGACTCAGCACTTGAGGAGCGTTTTTACGGTAAAAGTTAATTTCCAGTCCCAGGTGGAAGAGCTGGCGAAGCTGTGAAAGCGAAGAGAGGAACTTTGGACAATGTGTTGAGTTGAGACGAACTGTCAAAGAGGTTAGATTGGGAAAGTTTGTGCCCACTGAATGCAAATAATCAACAGATATGGGAGATTTTTCCAAACGACAAATGCGGCTACGAAGAGAGGGATTAACATTGTTCAATTCTTTCATCCATCCGCAGCCTCTTTGTATTTCCACCTGAAGTCCCTCGGTGTTGTGAACAGCGTACCGCTCTAAGGAGTGCAGGAAGGCTGTTTTATTGTATGCTGCAATAGTGACTTTCTTCAGTTGTGCCAAAATGGGCAAATCAGGTATTTTAGAAAAGCTCAATTTTAAAGTCAGGTATTTCAGATTAGGCAATGAGTTGATGGCATCAAAGAGTGGTTCCGGTCTGAAATCTTCTCTGTTACAACCATTTTTGAAGTCATCCACAAACACTTTAAGTGAGGTTAGCTGGTTTTTAAAACGATCGTCGACCAGCATTTCTACCAAATGACTCAGCTCCAGAAAGTCGTTATTAGTGACTGGCAGGAAATTGTTGGCCATTTTCCCCCTCCATTGGTGACAACGTTTCTGATTCAGGTACTTATTAATATGGGTGACAAAAATGAGTTCAGTAATGCCGGAGAAAGAGGAGGTGATCTGCTTCACTACAGCTGAGTTCAGTTGACCACCTTCAAACTTCAGAGAGTTTCCCTTGGTGAGGCGGTGCAGTGGGTACTGGGGCGAGCCGTCGGCATTGGTCAACAGGCGAACACTGGCTAGGCTGCCTACATCCGTGTAGTTGATGTGGAACTCAGCATCACTAGCGCAATAAGCAACAGCAATGGTGAGCGAAGGAACGGTGACTCGATTCACCTCACGCACTCGGTGGCACCACTGGGGACAGACCCGGTGGGCGTTGATTCGGTCCTCGGCGGTCATCTGACTGACCACGGCGAGGAGGCACAGGTCCGGGAGGTCTCGGGAATACTTGGAGAGGGAGGACATTCTGGTGGGGAGGACGTGGGCCACCTGGTAAAGGGAAAAGAGAGAAGACGACTGAGTTTGAGGAGAGCACTGGCCAATGAGGGAATAACACAACAAGCGAGCCACTCGAGCTCGAGCACAGTCTGCAGGCACACTGACGAGCAGTCCTCTCGCTCTCTCTCAAGCTCACTCAAATCCTCAGCGAGCCAGGCTGCTGCTGCGGCTCAGAATGGCGCGAAAAAAGGGGAAACTCTCCAGTGGATTGGAATGTGTTAGGTTTTAGAACCTCTATGATTTTAGAACTTGCAAGTATTGTTCTTCCACTCTATTTAGAGTGGCGTATCTCACTGTAGTGAGTCAGTTATTCTCTAGTTTTAGTTGAATAAACCTTTTCTATCAGCTCACGCTCTCCCTGCCTTCTAACAGAATGGCAGGCAATCCTGCCCACCTGTGCAGCACTGGCCAGCGGCCACTTCTTTTCCAACAAACCGGTAAAATACCGATTAACAGACTGCATAAAAAGCTGTTTAAGCTTTGCTTATCCTTATTTTCAGAGCTGCCAGACAGGGGAAAAACGTCCGAGATCTCGGACGTTTCGACAGGCCAGATCAAATCCATCGCCACTTTCGAACTGATACGTTCAGCTAGTCCAGAGCCCGAAATGGCCGCATTGCCATCTCCAGGCACTCGTGCCCATCACATAGCTTGCAGTCTGAGCAGATGAACGAACGGAAAACGATTACCTCCAACTGTTGCAAGTTGGGAAAGTGTCGGAGAATGGACAGGTGGATGTAGATCTCGTGGCAGATCACCCCTTCAATGACTATCTTCAGATGGGTCACCGATGGCGAGCAGGGGGCGAGTTGAGACAGAGGTCGGCAGAAGGCGAGTTCACTGACGGGGGAGGTAGCCCAGGCAGATCTTCAGATGCGTCAGACTGCCCAGACTGCTCAGCTTTCTCATCAGCGTCAGGTAGGTCCCGTTAGTGTCCAGGCAAATGCGCAATGTCCGGAGGGAGGTGAACTGCTCGAGGCGGCTCAGATCTATCTGCCAGCCGAAAAGTGTGTCCGCAATGAACCTCGACCGGTACCCCGAGGAAACCACCTGGTGGACAATCTTGCCGGCCAGAGATGAGCTAGTCAGTAGCTCTTCGTTTTTTCTGCCAATATTGCCGATCGTTCGATGCCTCACTCCACAGTAGGAGGTAATAACTCCCAATCGCTCGCCGCAATCCCTGGCTCTCCTTCAGCAGCTTCAGCTGAGGCTCAATAACTTGGCCCGGCAGTCGTAGGTAGCACTCCTCCAGTGTCTCGCTGGACAGCAGTTTGAGCGACTTACGGTCAACCGAAGCGATGCGCGTTTTCTCTGTATCCTCAGAAAGCAGCGTAAAGTGTGGCAAACGATCAAAGTGGCATTTGTTGGGGAATGAAAACAGCGTCAGAAGGCCAACGCTTCGCCAGGAGGGGGGGGGGGCAGACCAGAGGAATCGGCGAAGATGAGCAGTTGAAGAGCGGTCAGTTGCGAGCTGAAGGAGGCCACCACTTTGGCGAGCTTGGTCAGCCAATTGGGCGACCATTCACGCAGGACGACCTTCAGTTCGACTAAAATAGGGAAGGTTTCCTTCAGACGACGGCGGCTGATCTTTTCCAGTTCGGGCAGAGTGATCATATTGAAAGCCTCCGAGGCGATGGGAAGCTTCTCAAGGGTGGGCAGGAGAGCGATGGGCAGTTCACTCTCCATTTGGTAGTTGTACTGGTACTTGACATCGTACTCGTCCGTGTCCATCAGCAGGTAAAGGGCACGCTGTTTGTCCAGATTCGCCGCAATGCCATTTCGAATGTTGTTCACCACCTCCTCGGGGTCATTAGTGAAAGCTTGCTGAAAGTGCAGGCGGTCCATTATAGACAGCCTTTCGGCGATCAGGTCGATCTCGTCCAGTTTCAGGATGTTCAGAGGAATACTGTGCAGTTCCTGGGCCTCATTTGAGCCACCTAAGGTAGTCGGATTACGATTAGAAAGTCAGGCTCCTAATAATAGCACTTCTCAACGACTCACCCTGGTCGGTAGATGCACTACTTGTCGCCACTTGACATGAGGAATCATGCAGATTAGTTCGCAGTCTTTTATTACCACTCTTCCTCTCCTTTCCATCTTCTTGTTTACTGGAATCCATAGTTGAATGACAATGTCACGAAGTTTTTTGGTCAGTTCGTTGTTTTGATGTCAGTAAGAGAACACTCACTTCTTCTTCAGTTTACCAGTGAACTCTCACAGTGAGCACACACTGTCTCTTTCCCGAAACATCTCAGCCTACCCAGACACGTTCAATGACAAAAAGTATTCCCAATGCTGAAAAGCTGAACTATGTTTTTAGTTTGTAAACACATTATTTTTAATTGATAAAAACGGGAAAAGGGATTGGAAATTGCAAGTGATTGATCGATTGCAGTGCACTGGGGGATGAGCACTGGGAGCGATTGCTTGGTAGGTCAGAAATATCAGAGGTAGTCTTAGATGATAGAATAGGCAAAGTCTGCATAAAAGTGGAAGTAGAAATGAGGCCAGTTTCTCAGTACAGAGAGAATAAGTACGAGTGCCATGATATGAAAAAAATGGAGTACAATTTGTAGTCACCAGAGATCCCACTGGTCACTCTTCATTGGGATTGGCGAAAAGATAGCTGCAGCTGGTTCAGAGCCCGAAATGGCTGCATCGCCATATCCATGCACTCGCGCCCATCATCGGCGGGGGTGATCTCGCAGAGTGAGCAGGAGTATTCGCGCTGAAAAACCACCTCGAGCTGTTGCAAGTTGGGAAAGTGTCGGAGAATGGACAGGTGGGTGAAGATGAGGTGGCTGAATTGAAGACGTCTTCCTTCAGTTTCTCCTCCAGGGTTTCGTTGGTAGATGTTCACCACCTGTATCTTCAGATGGGTCACCGATGGCGAGCAGGGGGCGAGTTGCGACAGAGGTCGGCAGGTGAGTTCACTGACGGAGACGTAGCGCAGGCTGATCTGCAGATGCGTCAGACTGCCCAGTCGGCGCAGCTTATTCATCAGCCTCAGGTATTCCTCGTTAGTGTTCAGGCTGATGCGCAATGTCTGGAGAGAGGTGTACTCATCGAGTTGGATCAGAACTATCTGCCAGCCAGAGAATGAAACAATTTTCCGCGACCGGTACCCCAACGGAAACAGCAGGTGGACAGTCTTGGCGGCCAGAGATGAACTAATCAGTATCTTTCGGAGACTGATTAGTGCCGTGGTTTCGAGATGATTGACCAACTGAAAACCAAAACATCCAAGGGAGGAGGCAATAATTCCCAATCGCTGCAGTCCCTGGTTCTCCCTCAGCAGCTTCAGCTGAGGCTCAATAACGTGGCTCGGCAGTCGCAGGTAGCACTCCTCTAGTCTCTCACTGGACAGCAGTCTCAGCAACTTCATGTTGTTTGACATGAAGTTGTTGAGACAAGAAAAGATGCCAAGGTTCTCCTCAGTATCCTCAAAGAGCAGCGTAAAGTGTTGCAAACGGGCAAAGTGGGCGTCGTTGAGGAATGAGAGCAGAGACAGAAGGTCATTGTTTTTCCAGGTGGGGCGACCGGGGGAATCGCTGAAGATGAGCAGCTGAAGAGCGGTCATTCGGCAAAGGGCGGCCACCCTTTGAGAGTTGGTACAGAAAAAGAGCAGCCCGCGGACCTTTATTTCGCCACGTTGGGAAGGTTGCTTCAGAGAGAGCTGTTTCTCCATTCGGCGATGATAATTGAAAGCCTCCGAAGCGATGGGAACCCCCTCGATGTGGGCAGAAGGGCTTGGGCAATTACTCTCCTTTGGGTTGACGGTACTTGACTCGTATCGTCCGGTCCATCAGAAGGTAAAGGGCACAGCTTGGTCGATTGGCCGCAATGCCATTCAATGTTGTTCCCGCCTCCTTGGGGTCAGGGCGAAAGTTTCTGGGTGTTTAAACCCATTATGGAAAACTTATGGCGATCGGTCAATGACCCCGGGGCGGAGTTCAGGGGAAAAGGGTTCCTGGGTTTCACTTGAGCCACCTAAGTTAGCGGATTGAGGTTTGATATCGATTAAGAATCATTCTCAACGACCCCCTGGTCGGTAGATGCACTAACTTGTTGCCACTTGACATGAGGAATCAGCAGATTAGTTCGCAGTCTTTTATTACCATCTTCCTCTCCTTTCCATCTTCTTGTTTACTGACCAAGTGTAGACTTATGTCTCACGAAGTAGTTCTAGCAGACTTCGTTGTTTGATGAAGTGTAGAGAACAAACAACATCTCAGTTTCCAGTATCTCAAGAGCAGCTAAATGTGCAACGGGCACAGGGCTGTCGTTCCGAGAATGAGTAGCGAGACCGAAGGCATGTTCCAGTGGGGCGACGAAATTCGCAGTGGAGAGCTGAAGAGGTGTTTGGCTTGAAACGCACCATTTCTGAGTTGTCAGCCAGAAAAAGGCGTTCGCAGAACTTTGAAGTGTTGACACGTTGGAAAGGTTCCTAGGAGCGACTGCTTGGTTCGATATCTCAGTTAGCTAGAGTGATCAGATATGAAAGCTGCACAACGTGGAACCTCGAGTGGGAAATGAGGGCGTTATTCTCCATGTATTTACGGTACTGACATAAGTACGTCCTGTATAGAAGTAAAGGGAGCTGGTCAGATTGTGCACGCAGCAGTATCCACATGTGTCACGCCTCTTGGGGTCAGGGCGAAAGTTCGGGTTCTACAGCCATATGGCACTTATCGCGACTGTTCATGCATCTCCGTGGCAGATTTCAGGAACGGGATTCGGGTTCACTGAGCAAGTAGTGATTGCAGGAGTATGCGTCGGATTCAAGAGAATCACTTCTCGAAGACTGCCTGAATTGGGAAAGATGCCTACGGTCCATACATGATAATCATGTCTAAAATGAGATGTTTTGAACTCCAGTCGTTCTTCTTTCCATTTCTTCTTTACGGAACCAAGGTGATGCATCACCTGTCCTTTCATTCAGCTAGGGTCACGCAGAATAGGCAGAAGAGACAGTAGTACGGAAGGTGACAAAGAGGATTCGAGCAGAGTGACACTGGAACGCGTTGCTTGCGTTCAATTCGGATCTTGCAGAGAATGCGCAGCAATGCCAGTGGAATGGGAGCTATCTCTCGACGAGTAGAAGTCGATCGATAAGGGTTAGTGTCATGATAATGCACTCGAGGGAATGAAATGCTGCGAGCTGTCCAGCGATGTGCTCCCCTTTCAGGATAAGACCTTAACTTCCCTTCGTATTTCCTCTCCGAAACAGAGGTGGACAATCTTGGCGGCCAAAAGGGGGTAACATTTTTCATTGAAGGAGGAATCAACTCAACATTCTCCACAGACAAAGGTCGGAGAAGGTAAACAGACGGATCGTAGCGCAAGTTGTAACAGGCGTTAGACTCCCAGTGTGCGTCAGCTTTCGCCAGCGCTCGCGTCGGTTCAATGATAAATGACCGGCAGTCGAGAAAGAACTGCTCGAGTGTCCAGCTTACCCACAGCGAGGATAGACCTACTCCTTGTTATTCCTCTCCGAAAACAGCAGTGGACAATCTTGGCGCAAAGAGGCTAATCAGTATTTCTATGAAGGAGTGAATCAACTAACATTCTCACATTGATACTTCCCTGTCGAGTAACAAATTCGTATCTTGTACAGGCAATTAGCCCACTCGTTCAGAGTATTCGTCTATGGACCTTATTGAATACAAAAACCTGGCCTGACCTGGGAAATGTCTCAAAACCCTTTGTTTTGGGCCCGATATCCCCCCGGCCTTCTGAGGGTCCCCCAGGGGTTTTTTTGGGATCCGGGTTCTTTAATCTTTCCCTCCCTTCCCTGCCTCGGAACCCCCCCATTCCTTTACTTGGGTCCTTCCTTTTTCCCTTCTGGAAGGTCCGCTTAAACTTTTTTCCCGGGGGGCGGCCAAGAACGGGTTCGGCGGGATAAACGGCCGGGGGGAACACAGGGAGAAGGGGTTTTGCAAAGGCGGTAAAGGGGACAACAAGGTTGTTCCCCTGTTGGATAACGTCATCCCCCCCCCCCCCGAGGGGGGAAGGAAGGAGGGAGGGGGGGCGGTTCTTTTTTCTTTTTTTTTTTTTTTTAAAACCCCTAAATTCAAATTTAATTTTTAAAAAAAAGGGGGGGGGTAAAAAGGTACACAAAAATTTTTGAAAACGTCGACCCTCCTCCTTCAAATCATCCAAGCTTCTCGCGGTTTGTTCTGTTTCCCGCCCCACCACACCATGACATTTGTGGGAAATTAAAAGAAGGTCCGTCAAGTATTACGCCCCCCCCCCCTGGGAAAGGGGGGGGGAGAAGAGGAGGTCGAAAGGACGGTGACGTCTAGCGGCGATGGGGAGGGGAAGAAGGGGGAGGGGGCCGGGGTTTTGTGCCTTTTTTTTTTCCTTTTTTTTCTTTTTTTTTTGTTTTTTTAAAAAACCCCAAAAAACACTTTTCCCAAACTTGTATTTAAACATGTTTTATTCTTCTAAAATCAAACAAAAAAAAAGGGGGGTTACAAATAGAAACAATTTTAAGCCAAAGAAAACTGTGCTGATAAAATATGATGATGTTTTTGGAAAGGTCCCATCATGGGCTTGTGCTCCGTCGATCCCCTCGGTGCCGTCCATCCCCCCTCCCCCTCGAGTTTTCGGGGGGTTTGTTGTTGCCCCCCGGCCCCCCACCACCAGCCCCATCTTCTTTGTCTTTGGAAAATTTTCCCGAGTTTGGATGGGAGGGGGGATATGACGAGATGATCTGCAGGGCCATCCCGGTGGTGCGGAAGAGGAGAGAAAGGGCGAGAAAAAAAAACCCAACCGAGGGTTAACCCCAAAGAGAAAAAGCAAAGGTTAAACCAAATATCGAGATTCAAAAACAAAAAAACGCCCGGGTTTTCTGAAAAGGGAAATCCTGGGTGGGGGCCGGTGGGGGGAGAAAGGGACGAGGGAGGGTGATAGGAGAGGGGGAGGGGAAAAAAAAATGGGCTGGGTGGGCCGGTGCGGGCCCTCGATGTCTTTTGGGGGCGGGGGGAGGGCCCTCCGGGGGGCCCAAAAGCGAAAAGCGGGGCAGGAGCCCGACACGTCTGCTCTCCTCTGGTCCCCAGGAAAGGGTGAGGAGCCCCACACAGAGCAAGAAAGGGGCAGCACGTACATCCCCCCGTGACAAAACAGCGCGACAGTTCAGGGGTGCCCCCTCGTGTTCAAAGCAAGATACCGAAAGGGGAACCCAAACCAAAATTCGGGAAGAAATCAATAAAAGTTTGTTTTCGCAGGAAACCCACAAATTTGCGTCAAAGGGGCCTAAAAAGGGGAGGTCGTTTTTTTCAAAAGGGGCCCAAAAATCTGTAAGGGTATAGCCTTGAAATTTTTGGAAAAACTGACCAAAAAAAATTTTTTTTCCCGGTTCTGACAGTACTCAAAAAGGGAACCCAAATCTAAAAATTTTGCTCCCGGACCCCCGGAAAAATGGTAAATTTTAAATTTAAAATTAAATTTAAAAAATTTTAAAGTCGGGTTTTCCCATTTTGCCCCTTGGAACGCCCCGTCGTCGCCCTCTTGAAAAAGGGGGTCAAAAAAAACGCCCATGAATTTTTTTTTTTCTGTTGGGAAAAAAGGAAAATAAAACTGTGGAACCCCCTGCCATTAGGGGGTTTGGGGGGAACATGGCAAAATTTGGGTTTTTGAAATCCTTAGTTTGAGTTCAGTAAGTCTCTAAATAAAAAAGCCCAAAAGAAGTACATCAAAAAAAATTTAAAAAAGCATCTTTATTTTCCAAAATTTGCAAACGAGGGAAAAAAAAAAAAAAAAACATTGGGTTTAATTTGGTGATATGACCGGCAGCTGTTTTTAAGACTTACTGGGGGTGGGGGTGTGGGGGATGGATAAGGGGGTTTTTAAAAAAAAATCAGCCCAAAGGGGCCGCTAAAAACCAAAAAAGGGGAATGGGCCCCGGGCCCCGGTTTGGGACAGCCTGGGCGGCAGACATGTGATTTTTCCCTTTTTTTTGGGGTCCCGTAAAAAAACCCCCTTTGTTTCATTAAACCGTCGGTCCAGCCCGCGCCCCCTTTTTCCCCCTTTTTCCCCCCCGAAAAAAAAAAAAAAATTTGGCCCCCTGAAAACAAAAAAGCCAAAAAAACCCCGCCCCCCGCAGCACAACACTCCCCTTTTCGGAAAAACGCTTCGCGACGTAGGCCTCCGGCCCAAAGGGGGGCCCCCTGGGTTTTTAGGGCCCGCGGGCCCCCCGGGTTAAAAATAAATTTTAAAAAAACAGTTGGTTTGGGTTTCCCAAAATGACACCACCCCCCCTTTGGGGGCCGCGGGATCAAGACACCCTGCACCCCCCCCCCCCAAACCCCCAACGATCGTCTTGAGGGGGCACTTTTTTCCCCGGGGGCGGATTGAGCAGGGGGACAAAAGGGGGTTTGTTTTTTGGGGCTAAAAAACAGGGGGGTCCCCGAAAAAAAAACCCTGTTTAAAAAAGAAAAAAGTGACCCAAAACCTTTAAAATGTTTCCCAAATTTAAATCCCGCGTTGCTTCAGGGGGACGTACTTGAAGTACAGCGTCGAGGTCCCTTGTGATAGAAGGCCCCCCCTTTTTTTAAAGCGACCGTTCACGTTGGGCATGCCAGCACTCATTGAGAAGAAAAACAAAGTCAGTCAAACAAATGTCAAAAAATGACTCTCTTACCTGGTGATGAACACTGTAGGGTTTTCTCCTTTTCTTCTCTCCACTCAAGGGGACTTCCCTTTAGGAGGGACTCCCCGGTGCACCCGCCCCTTCCGTAGCAGTAGCGCAATGGGCCCTTTCCCGTCAGTCGTATTTGCATCGATCCCATACACTTCGTCCCTCTTCCGAACGAGGTGACCCGCCCAATGAAAAATTGGGGCCCCTTTAAATTTTTTGTTTTAACAATTACTTAAACCCGCCCTTGCACGGGTTGGTTTTCTCGGTCTCTTGGGCCTTTCAGTTTGCGTCCCTTTGGGGCCGGGGCACCGACTGGGGAGGAAAATTTCGGTTTGGGGCGCCCGCCGCGGGGCGGTGCCTGAATGGGAAAAAAGAAAAAGATACAAACAAATCCCCAAAAAAAAAATATTCCCAACCTGGACCGGCCAGCGGTCGCCAGACGAAGTGTCGGCCTTTCCCGGGGCGAAAAGCACGGTGAGGGAACAGGGCGTTGGAGGGGGCTTCGTCTTCAGTGCAAAAGTGGTGGGCCCGCTCTAGAGCCTGACATCTCATTTCCTCCCCTTCTCCCCCTTCTCTCTCGTCCACGTGTCGGGTGTTTAGTTGATTCATTGTTGTGTCGCTTCCCTGCTGTCCTGACGGGGACATCCCCCCCGTGCTTCTACACGATACCTCAGCAACTTGTTGGTTTTGCTGTTTGATGTCCCTTCTTCATTTTTCCCCGCTTTCGTCTGACAATTCGGTTCATCCGAATCTGCACAGCCGGATCGACGAGGCCGCGGGTCGATAGCGCGGTAGCGATTGAGACGATGACAGCCGACGGTGCGCACCTCGTAGCCGGTGTCGCACGACTGTGAGCACTGTGTTTGAGAGAAAAAGGAAAAAAAAAGGGTTCGGGGAAGAAAGAAGCAAAAGAGACAGCACAGTTGAAAGAAGACCAGGAAGAAGCAACGGCACGTCAACAGCATCAGAGGGGAGAAGAAGAAGCCAAAACAGGGGAAGGGAAAGAAAGAAGCCAAACGAAAAATAAATAAAAACGAAAAAAGAAAAACGAAAAGAGAGGGTGAAAACGTGGTAGTGGAAAAGAAAGGAAAGAGGAAGGAAGGGAAGGACGGGAAATGAGAAGGGAACGGTTTAGTAAAAAAGAGTGTTCAAGAAAGCAGTGGCTCAACCTAAGTGAATCATCATCGCCGGTGAACCAGCGTTGCGATTCACGACGGTGCTGTTGCTTGTACCTCAGACCAGTGTCCGGTCTGCCAGACCAGGCGGGGACCGCCGCCGTCCTGACGAGATGTTGTCGATGGAGTTCCAAGAGTAAGGAGAAGAAGTTTTCAGGAACCGGCGTTGTGGGTGGGGGAGGTGCTGCACTTGACATCGAGCGCAGCGATGGCCACCGTACACGGTTGGCTCTTCACCGGCAGCGTACTGTTCTCCTCGCAGAAGTGGTCGCTGACGACGGTGCCCGTCCACTCGCGACACTCGGCGGTGAGAGTTCGGACGCCGGCCGGGTCACAGGCGCTACGGTCAGGTGTGGTGCTGGTGGGCGTACAGGGCGACCACTCGGTGCGGTAGTGCCACTCAAAGATGGGACACAGCCACTCGCAGTCGGCCGTCTGGTTGGCCGGCTTCGGCTGGCCGGTGCAGCTCTTCCCGGGGGCGCACTTTGCCTCTCGACTTTTGGTGCCCTTGCCGCAGGCGGCGGTGGCGTTGCGGAAGACACAGCTGCTCCAGTCGCTCCACTCGGTCCAGTTGTTTACTGGTGCTGGTGCTGGTGCTGGCTTTGAGAAGAGACGATTGCTCTTTTTGCTCTTCAGTCGAGAAGAGGTGGTTCGCCGAGCTGCTGATGATGAAGTGGAAGAGGTCGTCGTCGTAGGCCTCAGAGTGGTAGTCTGCGTTTGGACAGTTGGTGATGTTGTTGAAGTGCTAGTGACACCCATCGGTGTTTGTTGTGGCAGAGGCAAACTGGTCGTCGATGATGATGATGACAATCTTGTTGCCGATTTTTTCGTTGGAGCCACTTTGGTAGTGGTAGTCGTGGTCGTCGTCGTTGTCGTTGTCGTTGTCGTCGAAGCCTCAGTGGTCGTTGTTGTGCTGGTAGTTGAGGTACTTGAAACCGCTGAAGCACAGGCTAAATCATCGGTTATCAAAGACGATGACTTGCACTGCTCCAGCTCAGTGGGCTTCGGCGCCGGCGGACGTATCAACCTTAAGCAGTACACATCAGGTATCTCCTGATTGTCGGCGTGATCCAGCAGACGGCGAATGCAGCGGACGAGTCGCTTTCGAAGAAAGCGCTTCTGTGTTGGCTCGCACCGACACTCGGTCCCCGTTGCCCACGCCCCAGACGATGGTCCCCGTTGTAGAGGAGGCCGGTGCCAGCAACGGCAGCAGCAGCACCACTATCAGTCGGCTGCGGCTCAATGGCCGGCGGTGATCCACCTTGGTCCACCATGCAAGTGGTCACTTTCAATCGGTTCGGTGTGTGCTGTTCAGAAGTTACTACAAACCTGGTGAGACTCGTGGTGGCACTCTGCTGCTGGGTCAGATTCAGCGAAGAAGCGACCGACTTGAGAGTGTAATCGAAGGCGAGGCCCTGCTCCGAAGTTCCGACCCCTGCGGTGGTGATCGATAATGTAGTTCGAGTGGACGACTTCTTCAGGTGGTGGTGGTGGTGGTGATGGTGGACAGTCGGCGAGATAGCACTGAGCCGTCTCTTCGGGCTTCTGCTTCGAGGTTTCAGTAGACAGGCAGGCACCTCATCGACGGGATGGTCGCCGTGCAAGCAGCCACCGCTCGACGCTTCTCACCGTGGCCACAGGAGTGGAGCACTGGAATACAAAGAAAAAAAGTTAAAAAATGACAAGTAAAAACTACACAAACAGCACTCACCTCACTCCACTCGCGACAGTCCATCGAGGGGACAGGGCGGACAAAGTCTGAAATGAGCGGTGGCTGACCCTTTCTCCTCCCCTCTTCATTGCTCGCAGGTGCTGAAGACACTCTGCCACTTCCCACCACCTCCTCTGCGAGCACCTCTCCGGTGTCGCGGTCCTCGTGCGGCGATGCACTGCGCCTCTCGGTCTGATTGCCTCTAGTGCACTGCTGCTGACCATGGTCTTCAGCAGGACAGTCGTCCACTCTGAAAACCGCCACCGGTAACTGGTGACCGTGTCAGCGGGACCAGGCGGCGGCGGCAGTGCGGACAGTCCTGGACGCCCTCGCAGGGCACCGTCTCCGAGGGCCTGCCCTTCCCGCCCAGGTACTGCTCACACTGGGCCATCTCCACGACCCGGGCCCGTTGGTGCCCAGCAGCTTCTGATGCAGTGCACGTCGCTGTCGGACGCCATGGCCGCAGCTGTTTCTGCATCTTAGGACTCTCCACCGGCCCCGGATCCGCTCCCTCGGTTGACGTGCCCCTCCAGCTCGCAGTCCAGATATTGCAGTCCTTCCGCCTCATTGGCGGCCGACCTGTCGAGGGCACTGTCTCTCGTGACCCCTCCTGGCGAGAGTGGCGCCCCGTCGGCGGGTGGTGTCACGGCTTCGCCCACCGCCGGCGCTCCTTCTTCCCCGACGGGTCTGCGCAGCGAGTCCACTCCCGTCGTCGGACCAGCGTTGGTGGTGGTGGTGACGTCGTATTCAAATGCATGATGGTGGTCATTCTGTGTTAGCGGTGTTTCGAGGATGCGCGCATAATTGCGACTTCTTTTCCTCCTCCCCCGAGTGAGATCATGTAGGAGTAGCTGATTTCAGGGTGCGCAGCTCGCCGACAGCACAGAATCTATGTGGAAAACCACATCGTTTAGAGAAAACTACTACCACTTCCTCATAATAGTATACCTCATGTAGATGGTTCGATCAATGGTTCGACTGGCGTAATTTGACTCCCTCATTGTACGGGGACACACGCCCCTGAGTACTCGATGCGCACCGGGGGCCGTAGTGCCACTTGCGCTCCGTACTTGTTCACCGTCCATCGACTGGGAAAGAGAAATGTCGCAAATAAAACTCTACAATCAACACACACTTCAACTACCCGTTGAGGAGGTATGCGCCCCATTCTTCGGCCCTTATGCTAGCCCCATTTTTCCCTCCACCTGTGGATCGGCCCTTGCTGCACCCAGACGTTGCTGGCCCCCGCCTTATGAACCACCACTTGATTGTAGCCGTGGGCGCCCATACCTCCGGCCGACCGTCTGCGACAAACAATCCCTCCTCACAGTGCCTGTGTGTCGCCGTCGCAGATGCCCACACTGTCCCAGGGTGCGATTGCTGCCCATCACGCGTTCGCAGCCGGCCGCCAATCAAGGAGATGAAAGTTATACTTTTCAAATGAAGCTCCTTACTTTACTCTTACCATACCCCCATTGACGCAGATGTGATAGGATCATGGGAGCAGGGGGTCCCGTCCACCTCGTCTCTCACTGGTAGTAAATTTGCCGTCTTCTGGTCAGCGCAGGTCCAGCTTGCAGACGTCAGCGGATCGATGGTAAATGAAAACAGATGATAAATTAAGGGTTTCGGGGCCGCAAAAGGGGGGGGAACTTTTTTTCCCCCCCCAGGGTCATTGGAGACGCGGTCGCGCCGGGGCCCCAGCAAGGGGGGAAAAAAAAAATTTTAAAAAAAAAAAAAACTCCCTTCTTTTAATTTTAAACCCCCCTGAGGGGGGAAAGGGTGGGGGGGGGGGGGAATTGCCCCCCGTCACACCCCCGGGGCCAGGGGGTTTGCCCGTTTTGCCCCAGCCCCGTATTTTTCACCGTCCACATGGGAAAAAAAAAAGAAAAAAAATCAAATTAAAACCATTTTTAAAAAAAAAAAAACCCTTGGGGGAACCCATGGGCCGCTGACCCGTTTTTCCCCCCCTTTCGGGGGGAAAACTTTGCGGGCCCCCCCCGGATGCCCCGGGGGAAAACGGGGCCCCCAACCTGGATTTGGACACCCCCGGGTGCGGTGCGTCGCAAACCCACGGCCGGTCTTGCCCCAGGGTGAACCCCCAAAAAAAGTAAAAACCAAAATCTCCACTTCCCGCCTTAAACCCCTTTGGAGGGGGGGAAATGTCCTCCCACAAACGGTAACCCCGTTTCTGGCCAGTGCGCGCGTCAGGGGGATTGTGAGTGAAAAAAATTCCCCTTTTCTAAAAAAAAACCTATCCCTGTGAAACCCCCCTCTGAGGGCTACCCCCGCCCCTTTTTCCGGGGAGGGCGACTGCGTCCGAACCCACCGGGGGTGCACGAGGGACCGGGGGAGCCTGCCCACCCCCGCCCCTTTTTTCCCAAAAAAACCCCCCCCCCCCCCCCCCCCCCCCCCCCCCCCCCCCCCCCCCCCCCCCCCCCCCCCCCCCCCCCCCCCCCCCCCCCCCCCCCCCCCCCCCCCCCCCCCCCCCCCCCCCCCCCCCCCCCACCCCCCCCCCCCTCCCGGGCACTGGGGGGGTGGGGGGGTTAGCTCCCGGTGGGGAAAGCGAAAACGAGCCGATTCTTGAATGATATAGCCCCAGAACAAAAGATTTCGAATGCCCACTTGATATTTTTTCCCCCCCACCCCCCCTTCCACCAAAAGCGCCCCATCAGCGGGCGGGGTTTTTCCTCCTCCTGACCCCGCCGCCGCCATCGCATCCTGATTGTGTCCGCGACCCCGCCCTTTGCCCAGTCGAGGTATCGGTGATAAAGGCTTGCTGAAGGCGGACCACCCCAAAATGTCCCTTGATTCGATCAGGGGGCCATCCTTGGGGGTGGCGCTGCGCCGATTGAAAGGCCTTTGCATTTTCCTCGTCGTGGCGGAATGCCCGCACTGGCCCAGCTGTGGGCGTGGTGGGGGCCGGTGGGGGCCGGTGTCCTCACGTGGGCACTGGGGAGGGGTCGCAGTTTGGGCCCGAGGGGCGAGGCCGAGGGTGTGCAGGACACTTTGGGCCCCCCGGTCTGTCTTTGGCATTCCCGGCGGGGAAGGCCGCTGAAGAGGAGAGAATTGCGGCGCAGCAGAACCACCGAATGAGACGTTTTTGGCAGAGACCCCTCCTCTTAGGAGAAATGGAATGTCGTACCGTGATCGGCGTAATCCGCCGGTTGTGGGCGGCTCCCAGTGACAAAAAAAGCCTGAGGTGTTCTGCGCCGAGCTGTTCCCCGGGCGCCCGGGGGCAAAAAAGTGGCCTCCTGCGGGCGGTCCTCCCGCTTTTGGCCGCATCGCGAAGGCGAATCAGCTTCCCCTCAACCCGGTTTGCCGTGCCGAGTGGCAAAAGAGTGCGCCACCGGGGCAGAGGGAAAAGGGTCTCTGGGGGACTCCCGTGCGACTCCCACTAAAAGCCCGTGACGCATCATCCGAGGTGCCGCCTCGGGACGAGCGCGGTTTCAAATTTTGAGGGGATGGGAGGGTTTTGGGGTAGTGGCAGTGGGGAAGTTTTTCAGGGAAACTTTCATTTTCATTTTCCTCTCCTCCCTTCACAAAGGGGCGCATAGTGCCCCGGTGGTGCAAGAGTAAAAAGGGGGTTGAAGTGCTATTGACGTTCATTTTTTCCACGTTTAAAACCTTTGCACAGCTAAAGGGGTTTGGCAGGCCCCAAGAGGGTGCCCGGTGTCCTCCCGGGTATGATGCCATTCTGTGGTGTTAAAAAATGGAAAAAAAATTAGTAAGGAAAAAACGTTGAGTTTTTGGGTGATGACACGGGGAAAGATTGCACTAATCCCCATTAATCAGCAAAGGGATTAAAGGAGGAAAAAAGTATGCTGCCTGAAAACACACACACTTAATTTGAACGGGAAGTTTAAATTTGAGAAACAACACGCTGAGATGTGGAAAACACCGCATAAATTGCGTCGTCGAGAGATGACCACCCAAAAACCCGGGAAAAACTGCTGTCAAAATACAAAAACACCCCAAACAGATCTGTACAGTACGTAATGAAAATAAAGATCCCCTCATCACATTCAAGACAGTGTGAGCCCCACATTACCCAAATTGAGAATCAAAGCGGCGGGGGTGGGGTGGTGGTGTCCCCACCCCGGGGGCTCCGCAAATGAAAGAAATTTAAAAATTGCTTGTTCCCCTCCACTATTTTTTCCCCCTTTAGGGTGGCTTTTGGTGTGTGTGGGGTTGTTTTTGCAGCCGAAGATGTTCCAAAATTTGGGCAAAAGCAAAAGGTAGATTGTTAGGATTAGAAGTAAAAAAAGATCCCCTAAAAATGTGTCCGCTGCGAAAGGCACCGCCGGGGTGGGGGGGAAAGCCGGGGCCGGGGGGCCAAGTGCAGGGCGGGCATTACCCCAAGGTGAATAGAGCTTCCTCGTCCTCCTTTTTCCTCCTCCCCCCCCCAACAAGTAAGTGAAATTAAAATCACGGGCGTCAGGGGCTATAAAAAATAAATATCGAAATAAGAATACCCCCGGGGAGGGCGGAGGATGGTAGGGGTAAAAAATCCCCCCCCAGTGTCAACCAAAAGAAAATAAATTTGCAAAATGAAGCAAGAAAATGCAACAAAAAAAAAAAGGGGGAAAGGGGAATTCTGGGTTAAAAAAGTGGGAGGTTGGGGCGAATGGTTTTGAAAAAGACGTTGCCTCGCTAATTCCCCCAGAGAGCCGAACACACACAACACCACAAAGGCATCACAGAAGACCACGGGCCAAATTTCCAAACGTAAATTTCCCAGTCCCGCGTGCAAGTCTAAAAAAAGGAATGTTTCAAGAACTAACCGAAAAAAAAATGGAATTTCCCTGGGAGATACCATTGACGCGCGCGCACGCAAATTCCATTCACTCCCCAAAAAAAGAAGGCACCGTCCAGGCGCTACAAAAGGATAACTAGGCACGGCAAAAAAAAAATAAAAGCAAAAGGTTTCCCCTTGTTCTCCCTGAAACGGGAGGCCTGGGGGGTTTTTGGGTGAAACAAAAATTTAAAAGGTATAGCATGGCGTCGAGACAGTTATATGATGGGGAAAACGGAAAAATCAACACCGGGAAATGAAATTTGGCTGGGGGGAAGGGAAAGTGCGTTTGCAGCAGTGAACCTTTTGAAGGATAGGGGCATCCTGAAATACAATTAAAATTTATGAAGGGCAAGGGTATGGGTGGGGGTGGGGCTTTTCCCAAACGTTTCCTTTCCCCATAATTGCTTCCTTCAAAAGTCCAAAAAAAAGGCTGGGGCGGCTCCCCCTTCGGTAAAAAATTACTGCGGCAAAAAAGAAAAAGAATGCTTTTTGCGCTTTCCCACCTCAATCCTTTCCCAAAACTACAATAAAATTTCGACTAGGGTTTTGGTTATTAATAAACATTTTGATTTCAATTGACTACTACTTTCAATCAACGAGCAGCAGCAAGTTTAAAGTCAAAAAGTCGCGTAGTAAATAAAACAAGGCGGCAGTATGGGAAAGTCCCCGTATCCAACCTCTTTTTCAGGATTTAAAGTTCAATAGAAATGTCAACAAGTTAAATCTCATCACACCCCGAAAGAGGAAAACAGACAAAAACAAAAACCTGCGCTGTCCGCAGTGGAGTGGTAATCTAAACATTATTCCTCTCATCACCCTAAACCTCACGTGCATCGTCTCATCTTTGAAAAGGGGATCTTCTCGCATTTTGGGGCGGCTGTCGAAGCAAAGTACAGGGGCAAAGCTCCCAGAGGAAAAAAAAAAATAAAAAACATCTTCGATGTGTGAAAAAAGTGCAGCAGCCCCTTTGCTACTAACGCAGGCACTTTCTCGCCCAAAAAGGGAAGGAAAAGGAAAGAAAAAAGCTTACACAAACGCAAAGGGTTTTCCCCCGCGTTTTAAAGTGCAGCGTTAAAAGCTCCAAAAGCAAACAAAAGGCAAAAAAAAGGGTCCCCCCGAAAAAATTTTTTAGCCCCTTTCGGTCATCTAAAAAAAAGTCTGTGTCTGCTGTCTGGGTGTGTTACCATTTCCCACTGCACTCAAACTTTAAAATTTGCAAAGCGATGCGCTCTTTTGGGGATCGCTCGGAAAACGCCCCCCTTTTCTGATGACACGGCGATGAGATTTATGGGAATTATGTGCTTGTCGTGTTGTCTGTGCTGTGTGCTGCTGCAAAAACCCACCCGGGGATAAGAGGGTACTGCGCGCGCGAAGGTGCTTGCCATTGCAGCTCAGAAGCGATTCACAACGACCCCATTAGACCGTTTTCAGTGGGTGATTCAGACAATGTTCCCCCGCTGTTGTCATTGCTTCATTGCTGTTCAGTCAATGCGCCTCCTTCTCACCCTGTCTGACGGTCGATTGGTTGGTCTGGTAACAGGCAGTGCATTGTGCATTTACTCGAAGTTTGAGACAGACTAACAAGAAAGGTAGAGAGTGGACCCTTTTTTCCTTTAATAACTGTGCAGTCTCAAGGTTTAGTGGGATTCACACAGTGAGGCAGGCAATCTTGGCAGAAATGTTCGAGAAATCAAAGGGGCAGTTCCGAAAAATTTGCAAAGTGCGAAAGGGGGAAAAGAAAGACAGAAAACAGAGAAAAAGAAATTCCCCCCTGGGAGGCAAGTACTACTGTAAACCCCAAACAGTGGGATGTTTCAGGATTTGCACTCCCGGAGTTTTCTGCCTCGGTGCCTGGGAATAAAGTAGCCCTCACCGAAAGGGGCATGAGAGATAGATAATGAAGTCCTTCTTTCCCACACCCCACACACACACACACACAACAAAAAACCCCGGCATTAGCTTTTTCGTCGAGAACGAGGGAAAATTTTGGAGAGGAAAAAAGTGATCATCACCACCCCCACCATAAAAAATAACGAGGTGAGTTATGAACATGGCGCGTGCAAGTACGGGGTGCAAAAGCTTACGCGGGTGCGGCACCGAAATGAGCAGGGTTGTGTAACCTTCAAAAACGGGCAGCGAAACCGACACTTTTTCTTACAGTGTTGACAGCTGTATCGGGAAAAAGAAAACAAAAACCAACCCGAAAGGGCACAATGTGTTTAACTTGACTGATTCCAACCGCCGACCAACCCAAATTGTGCCAACGAACTTTGAAACTTTTATTTAAAGTCAGGAAAAAAACGGGAAACACAAAAACAATTTAGTCGTGGGATAATTTGGAATTAAGCAAAAAGAATTGTCAACAATTTTTGGGAAATTTTTCTTTTTCTCTTTTTTTTTTTTATTTTTACTCTTACTACGACTGAGGAAGGGGCTTTTAATAAAAAACCTTTTGGCATCTGTCACAGTGGAGGAATTCGAATTCACAGCAGCAGCAGCAGAGGGGAATTTTCAATCGATAATTTTTTTATTAAAAAAATTTAAATAACATTTAAAAACAAAAATTCTACATTTGAAACTGGTTAAAAAAGATACACTTACTAAAAAAAATCACTTTTAAAAAAAAGGCTCCAAAGGTAAGTTTTTTTGTAATCTTCAGGGCAACCCCCAGCGTTCACCCCAACACATTCAACAAACTTTACTGTCCCCTTTCTGAGAAGCAACTAAGGGGCTCCCCCAAAAATCTTAACCATTCACACAAGAATTCTAGGGAAAAAAGAAAGGTTCCCGACCTACCCAAAACTGCCCCAAACGAAGAAAGGGGCCCAAAACTACTTAAAAACTAAAAGCATCAAAGGAAACCCGGCAAAGCCAGTGACCAAAAAGACCGCCCCCACACCAGCACCGCACCCGCAAACCAACAAAAACAAAAATAAAAAACACACACACCCGAAGGATGCGGGTGGAATCTCAAAGCGGGGGGCAACGACGAAAAAGACGGCAGCTTTAGGCCAAGACGAGGGGGGCCCATGCTTAAGCAGAATAAAAAAAACCAAAAAAGACACATAAAAGGGGATTTGGTTGCGGGTTGGGCCAAAAAACGCTGTGGTGTGGTGGTGGGGGTGGGGGTAGCCCTTTTCTCATCTCAGGTCCCTTTTCCCCGTGACAGTTTCTCAAATCAAAAATCTCTGTAATTTTGGCCACGATTTTATAGCCCGGCTGTCGCGTCGTCTTAGACACATGCGCAGCAACAGCATTTGCCGATTAGCAAATTTCCCTGCACAGACCGGGTCTGCTCTCGGAAAGAAGAAACCCTCCGAAGGGGCGATGGATAGGAGCGCAGCAGCAGCAGAAAACAACGTTTACCAACCTTCCTGGTTCGCTTCTGGAAAAACTAAACACAGGAGGGTTTGATGGTGGTTTAGCAACCAACACCAGCTAAAAAGATTGGAAGGATAATAAAAAACGACAACCACAAAATTAGTTTCCGAAGTAACAACTGAAAAAAAAGAAGAAGAAGATTATTGCCAGGAGACGAATGGCTCACTGTTGACCGGGGGAAAATTGTACAACCCTTGAGCAATGTGTCTAGCTTCTTCGGTGGAGGGGGAAAAGGGAAAAAGGGGGGAAAAACAAAGCATTAATTTAAAAAGCATGATCGAACCTCTACTACTGCTGTTGCTGCTTACAGCGGGAAGGAATTAAAAACGGGGGAATATCGTAACACGGGCCTCTCCCTTTTACGGGCCCCCAATTTTTGAGCAGCAAAAAAGGGGGGGGGAGATGTAGTAGACGTGTTGCACGGCCAGCAAACCACCATAGGCACATCCCCCCCGAAAGGTAGGGGTGGAGGGCAAAAAAAAAGGGGCAACACAAACCAGCAGTTTTGAAAGCTCAGCAAAAGCTCAGCAACTTTCGTGGGAAAGTTGCGACAAAAGGGGGAGGGGGAGGGGGGAAGAAAAAAAAAAGGAGTGATAATTTGTGCTGGCGCAAATTGCTCCCATCGAAAACAATCAATGAAAGGAAAGGGGGAGAGAGAGCAAATAATACACTCGGTGATTTAAAGGCGAAGCCACCCAGACAATGCTACTGCATTGTTTCAACACAACTCCTTTGCTGCCCGAAAAAAAGGGGAAGGGGGGGAAAAGGGGAAAGAGAGGGAGAGCCTTTGAAGCAACGAAAAAGATGCTCATGTCAAAGGGGTCATTTATTCGACAAGAGTAGCTGGCGGTGGGTGCAGGCCCATATCGAGGCCGAACCCTGAAGAAGAAACGAAAAGAAGAGGGGAAAAGATGAAGCCCCAAAAATACAAAGAAGGGGTCTAATCTTTAACAAAACGCGAGTGGCGAAGGCGCAATAAAATGGGGACCAGTCCAAGTCACTATGGGAAATAGGGCGGTGGGATGGGTAATGTGACATCAGCCCGGATCCCCTTTCCCACCCTCTGCTTCCAAAGCCCCCGCAATCTCTCTCTTTATGATGGGGAATTTCAAATTTTAAGCAGAAGCAGCAGTGCACCGTTTTGCATTCAATGTCCCCCACCCGAAAGGAGACGATGCCGTTTTTAAAACAGCCTTCCCGTGCTAACTCAATTCACAAATAAAGATGTGGTGCGCGATGATGGCGATCTGACCGCATTTTCAATTTGAAACAGAAGTAAATCAATTTAAAATGTTGGTCTGTGTGACAAACAGTAAAAACGACCTGTGCCTGCTGAGATCATAGAAAACATAGCATAAGTGGACAGACTAATCGGCCTAACCATCCGCAGGTTTTTAGCATTTTCTAAGCCAGCATCGATTAAAAAAATAAATTAGCCGCAAAAAGGCACACACAGACTCAAGAGTAGTCACAAATCTGCCCAAAGGGAGCGGTGATTTATCGCGAACCCACCAACACTAAATTGTGACGCCTTGGGAGAGAAAAGAAAAAACGACATTACGCAGATTTACCAAGCCTTGGCTTTTTTTCTCACCTGAAGGGAAACAGAACAGTTGCACACACTACAGTGGCAAAAAATGTGCCATCAAAGAAGCGGTGTTTTCGAATTTAAATTTTAAAATTTTAATCCCCATCGCTGCTCTTGCAGCGGGGAGTACCACACCAAAAAAGGGAGTTAGTCACTTTTTTGCACTGAAAACGTTGGCACTAAAAAGACCTTTTTGATGCAGCTGCGCTGTACGCTTGGCGCACAAAGTCGCATTTTAAGAGAAGAAAGAGAGGGGAAATTTCCTTTTTCCCTTTGCACAACACCCCCCCGAGCATTTTTAACATTTTTCTAATTAACCGAAGGCAAACCCCACAAGAATAGCCAAAAGCAGTACATCAAACATTTAGCCTTTTTGAATAAAAAAAAAAAAAAGTGCTCAGCGGATCTCCCTGCGAACAATGCACAAAATTGGCGTTAAGAGTGAGGCCCTTAATTTGCCATGAAGCGAGAAGAGTGTGAAAGAAAAAGAAAAAAAAAGAAAAAAAGGGGGGCGTTTTCGACCCCGCAAAAGACGCGACGACGGCTGAGACGGGGTTTTAAATTTTAAACCCAAAAGAAGGGGGGGAAAAGAGAAGGGCTGTTGGGGACAAGCGTGCCAATTGGGAATCAAAATTGGCGCGGTGGTGGTGGGGTATGCGGAGGCAAGGGCAGATCCCCGGGAAAAACTGCCACCATGACGCCCGAAAATTGTTTCAGAGCACACAAACCTAAAAGGGAGCAAAAAATACAAAGGTTGGGGGGCTGCGCGGAGATGCCGGGGGTAATTGGAAGGGCGCCAAGAGTTCATTTCAGTCAGTGGCGGAGAGAGATGGGCGTCTGCCTGCACACTACAGAAAACGCCAGGCAAAAAAAATGCAGCACTACCAGAATCCAGTCCTGCAGTTTTTCCTTCCTTCTCAAATGGACTGATTCCCGTTATGAGCTTCCCACAGTTGCCACAGGGTCTAGAGCTCTGCTAGACAGTTTGCCAGACAGACAGACAAACAGCTTCAACAGCTTCAACGCCGCTAAACTCAATTAAGCCATTCGCTCAATGGTAGCAAAAAGGCTTGCTTCGGACAGGCAGGCAAGCAATTCAAACAAATTGCTTTAGTCTGTGATGGCGGCAGAAAAAGCAGCTTCTGCTGTCAATTAAAGTTGATGCACACTTTTAATTAGAGCAGATGGATGCACAGTGAGCGGAGTGACTAGAGTCAGCGATGTGAATGAGAAACGTCATAAAAGCTATGAACATAAAACATCGCTCAAAAATCACTTCTCTTGGGACAGAGGTGCTCGGACAGCCAAATAAATCACCAACAGGTAAATCATTGCCGGCCCACAGCCCAGTTTTAGTAAGATAAATCTGCGGTGGACAAATAATAAATTACAAGCTAAATCGCGTCAATTACAATTCTGCCGTATAATTGAAAAACAAGGATACTCTGTGTGGGATCATAATGAGAAGGTCCCCCAACCACTGATTGGCACCGCTGATTACCATACGGCCACTCATTAACTCGGCGGCTTAGCAGCAACAGCAGTAGCAGACGACCACACGCACAGGTTGTCCGGGCAAAGGGCAAGCAAGAGAACAAGCAAACAAGCAAATTAATTACCAGCAGGGCGCAAAAGAGCACAGGAAAAAGGATCCTGCATCCTCATCCCCTCGGAATGAGCATTCTAATTGAGTGGGCTTTGTAAGCGGTGCTCTCATTTGCTAATCATCTCTGTCAGGGCGGTGAATAGCAAAACAATCTAAACTGCAAGCGGCGCGAACCTTGAAACATGAACCCTGAATGAATGAATGCACAGTGAAGTGACTTACCAGTGATCCGTGGGAGCAGAGCTGAATGGTGGCAGTGGACGATGATGATGACTGGCGGCTCATAATGTCATCATCATCATTCTCATTATCTTCAGCGTCATCATTATTCGTGTTTTCTCGCTGATTGCTCCCAGTTCTACTTCTAGTTCGGTGAACCACAATTCTGCCGGTAAAAAGGTGGCACATTGTAGCAGCAGCAGGAGAGGTGCTGGAAAATAATCGCCGAATGACCGCTTCCGCTGGTGACTGCTGCTGCTGCTGCTGCTGATCATCAGATGATTGAAACTGGTGGTCATATCTTCGCCGCTCTTCAGTGAAGCTCTCGCCCTCCTCATCGACCACTGAAAGGTGCTCGGCAAAGACAAAGTGCGGCGAGAGGAAATCCACCGCTGATTGATTTGAGTGGATTTGCTTGCTTTTACCACTACTATTATTAGTTTGCCTCCTTATTGAGGATGGAGGCTGACTGCTGCTGCTGAGAATGAGCTCAATTTGTGAGAGGTTAGTAGTGGTGGTGGTGAGGGTTAAATTGTGATGAGAAGCACTGTTTAGTGGAAGTGTCACTCGTATTCTTGTAATAACGTCTGAAGGTGATGGTTGTGATGATGATGATGGTTGCGGTGATGATGATGATGGCAGAGAGGCAATGATGAGTGGGCGCACCTGGTGCGCCCAGGCAATAGGCACTTTGTCCTGTTCGGTCCACTGAACGGCCAAGTCTGAAAGGGGAGAAGGAAAAAAAGAAAAAAAAATAAAGACATTTCACACACTCCAGATACCCCAAACAAAGACACCCCAAAGACAAACATGGAAAATTTAAAAAATGTCCCCACAAGTGCCGAAAAGAAGAAGAAGAAAAAGGGGCCCCAAATAACGAGGACACCAGCGCGACTCGGGAGCCCCCTCTCCTTCTTCCCCATCACTCTAAACTGACATTTAAATCAGCCGACAAATCTCGGGTGTACAGGACGTGGGTAGTCCTACACCCCAGGGAGAAACAAAAAGATTAAATTAGCAGAAAAAAGCGACGGCAAGTGGGGGCAGGGGGCAGTGGTGGGCACGGGTTTCCCTTAAACAATTAAAAATAACCAACCCCAACACATAAAAACACACTAAAGGGCCAAATTTTACAGCCAATTACCAAAACCCGCAAAAGGGAGAGAAAACCTGAAGAAAAAAAGGGTCAGCGAACCGAGAGACAAAAAGGGGAGAATTAAATTTGCCCCTCCACTGCCACCACCAAAAGTCAAAAAAAACTGGGGGGGTTGACAGGCCTCCAGACAAAACATTACCACACGTACGGCATTTTAAAGTTTGTGGGGCGGGCGGGACAAAAAGGCCAGGCCACCAGAAAGCGATAAAAAGAAGCGTGCGGTCACAGAGATACCACACCACCAGCAAACCACAACAGCCACCAAAGCAGACAATTTCCTACCTGGTGCGGCGGTGTTTGGAACTACTCGATAAATATAGCAGACTCCCAGAAAGAGAAGGGCGAGAAGGCGAGAAAAGCAGAGAGAGAGAGGGGGCAATGCGAAGGGTAATCATCAGAGTCAGAATCATTAAACTCTAAATTAAAACACACACACTACCCGAGCAGATAGCAACAGCAGCAACAACAACAGCAAACAAACACTGCCCGCAAGTTGAAAGCTAAACTAATTAAAAAGAGGGAACAAAAAAGAAAAAGTTCCAAATAACATAAACACAAGCGCTCTCTCAGCAAAAGTAATTGAAACAAGAGAAGGGGATTGAGCATAAGCAGTATAAGAAAAAGAAGAAGAGGCGGAAAATTCCTGTGACAAAGGCGCCAACTGGAATATTCTGGTTGCTGTGTACGGCGTTGGTTTTGGTCTGCGCCTGCGCAGAGCTGACCAGAGCACATGTTTACGGCGGACACACAGTGTCACACACTAGATTTTGGTCAGCGCTCACTGTACATTTTCAGCTCATTTTCTCTCCAACAGTTGTTATCATCTTTCGACCAATCTCCTCCAACTACAATGTCCTCAACTTTCAGAGCAGCTTCTCAGCACGCTCCCCGGACCCTGTCGGCGACTGGATCAGACGGCGGCGGCGGCGGCCTCTTCAGCCTGCTGCGCCGAAAGGTCAACAAGTTCATCTACGGCTCCGAGACGCCCTACGTGCACAAGGACAAGGTGATGGACCAGATGGTGGCCGAGGGGAACTGGATGCTCGGCTACGGGCACAAGATACCTCGCGTGTACGCCCGGGAGCAGTACCTGCGCGACAACGCCCAGGCCATGTACGTGAAGCACAATGTGCACATTCGCCACCTGGAGGGCAAGGTGCTTGGCGGGGCCGTCGGTGTGAAGAGCTTCTTTAACCGATTCTGAAATTCACAAAAGCAGAATGGGAAGGGCTATTCTTTTCTTTTCTATTCTACTCTACTCCAGTATCCATCACTATTCACTACTATCTCATTGTGTAATAATTCTCATTGTACAATAAAAAAAATGCTGTCAGAGTAAGTTCTATTTATGTAATGAAAAATGGCACTGGTCTGCAGTGGTCTGCTTTGCGATCAATAAAACCGTCAACCGTAAACTTTTGTGAACTGAAATGAATGCAAATGCAATGCCTCCTCTGCTACTGCTGCTGCTGCTGCTCTGCTATCGTATTCACTGAAGTGCACTGACACTGCTGTACACTGCGTGTGCACTACCCCATTATTAGAGTTATCACCATCATCATCATCACCACTAACTGATGGAATTCATAAATTACCCACTCTCTAGCTAGTGCAGCAATAGGGTAATTGACGAAATGGCTTTGGTGTCAAGTGCGCGAAGGAAAAAGCAAAAAGGAAAGAGCGTTTTTAAAAGGGCGGTGAACGAACCTTTGGAACGCCGATCGAATGAACTTTGTGAAGAGGATGATGGTGATGATGATGATGACTGGGAATGACTAGAAGAGAGTGGTCGGTGGTTCTGGTGCTGGTCCCCGTGGTGAGAAGACCTAGCATGCTCCGGCGAGACCCCGGTGGTCCCCTGTGGCTGAGAGACATTTTGGTGAAGGAAGGTAGAGGCAGGCTGGCCTGGGGAAGGAGAAGGTAGTGCTGCAGAAAGAGGAGAAGCAGGAGGAGGCCGGTGAGGACAAACAGACGGCTTCGACGGATGAAGAAGTAGTCGTAGTAGGCCAGCTGGGAATTAGTGGGAGTTGAGCGACTGGCGAAAGAGGAGACAGAGGAAGGTGAGGGAGGTGGTGATGAGGGTGGCAAAAGCTTCGAAGAGTACAAGAGCAAACTTGATGATGAGGGGTAGGCTGCGGAACTCTTTGTTGCTGGTGGTGGTGATGGTGGTGGTGGTGGTGCTTCCATCGAAGACATGGCGGCGCCTGTCGAAAAAAGCTCGGCTGCTCCTCATCCGAAAACATTCGACGGCCAAGAGGGTAAAGCGGCGGTGGTGGGGCGGTGTGTTATCCTCATCAGAAACTTCGGGCGTTATCAACCGATGATAATACTAGCAGTAAAAGCAATAATAATATTTTGACAGTGCTCATTTATCATCACCTCCGCTGAAAGAAGTGGGTCATTGTGGTGGCAAAGACGGCGGCGAACAGACGACAGCGATTGAAGGAGGGCAGTGTTGAGGGAGTTTGACAGTGACAAAGTTGAACAGTAGTGACGAAAGTGGTGGTGGTGCTGGCAGTGGCCATTACATTAGGCTGATGAAAAACTGAATTTGGACCAGAAATTGAAGAGCAAAAAACTGCGAAGAAATTTCAATGAATGACAGCCTCGAAGCCGACATTTGAGATGCAGCAGCCCAGATGATGTGACACTACTTTACTTGATGAGGTGCACTACTACTCTTGATGTGCTGTACAGCTGCAGCTGCAGTGTCTCTCAATTCAGGCAGTATCGATGGAGGCTGATCTGATCCGATCCGATGATTGATGATGATGCCGGTGACAGTGTGTTCTCTGCAGCAGTTCTTGGGCGCCAGCAGTTCTTCTGCGCTCCCTGTGCGTTCAACAAGCACACTTCTGGGCGCCACACTTCTTCACTTCTTCTCCACACTCCACCGCTCACATTCGCCTCTTCTACTTCGGCAGCTTCTTCTTCTGCTGCTTCTTCTTCTTCGACAACCTCGCACGCTGGCTGCTGCTGCTGTTCTGCTGCGGCGTCTACTTCAGCTGGCTGACACTTGATCACACTCAACACACACTCTGCGACCGCATCTCCTCCCTTCGACAGTCGACGGTTTATATACCGACGGTGAGGAGACTACTGCTGCTGCTGCTGCTGATGGTGCTGTTGCTGTTGGTGCTGCTCCTGAATGGTTGACTGACTGACAGAGCGACTCTGCGCACTTCTACCACCACTCTTCGGCTTGTCTCTCCTTTTCCCTTTTCTTGTGGCGTGCGAGCGAAAAGTTGAGCTGAGGGCGACGAGGAGATGGCTTTGTGCAGATGAAAAGCAGCAGTAGCAGAAAGAGGAGAGGTTGTAAGTGTGTGTGTGGATTAAATTCAATGAACGAACGAGCCAGTGAGTGAGGGGAATATGAGTGAAGTCATTGGAGAAAGCCACTCGGCGTGGCTTTGTGTGGTGGTGGTGGTGTGTGGTGGTAGTGCGGTGCATTGCTGGTGTTCTGCTCTGCGGCGGTGTTCTTCGGTTCAGACTTCAGTCAGACACGGGTGAACATGGCCAGCAACCGATGCAGCAGCGGCAGATCATGCAGCCATAGCCACCGTCAACGGTGGTAGACTTTCTTCGGTGAGTTGGATAGTGTGCTGGTTGTGGCAATTGTGCACCGACAGAGCCCAAACCATCCATCCCGGGACAAAACAGCCCGGGACAGACGGCACTGCCAGCGGTGAAACACTTCGTTGCGGCGGTGACTGTTCTCTGTGGCAAAACCCCGGAAAGCATGCAGGGATGAACATATCCATATAAATTCCTGCTTTTGCTTCTCTCCAGCAGGCGAATTCAGCAAGATTTTTCGGCGGGTATTTAAGGTGCGTCGTCGACTTCGGCTTCAGTAGAAGCAGCAGGAGCCGGAGTAGGCCAACTGCTGGTCAAAGAGAGAGAGAGAGAGAAGGAGGTGAAGCAGCGAATGAGCATGAAAAAGTTGGCCAAAGTGGCAGCTGCGGTGACGGCGGGGCATTTCTAAAAGGAAAGAAAGAAACATAACAGTTAGAAAGAGTAAGAAGAATAGGAAATGATAGTGTCTCGCTGCAGTAATGAAGGGGTGCACTAGCGCTGGTGGACTGACGAGCAGCAGTAGTAATGCCATGATGGGCCATGAGATGAGGGATGATGATGATTTTTTGGGTGATATGAGGGGTGCGACGGTAGTGCACACAGCAGTGCCCGAGGAGGAAAGGGTAACTTCTTCATCTTTCCCCACCACCACAACCATTATCCATCACTCAGACGATCTTCCGACTAAAAATTTGGGAACAACGAACACAATAATAACACAACAACTTACGTTTCTGCGAAACAACGAAGGCAAAGTAGGTCAAGTCCCCGCAGTGTTGGACAACTGGTGCTCAATTTGGTTTTGTAGCCATGATAAGGCTGGGCAGGAAGTGCGAAAAGAGGGGTGACGGGGTGAAATCGAACAAGAACAAGCAACGCCGCATGACCGTCCCCCGCGAGAGGACAAAATAGAACTGCGAACTGGCATTTTTTTATGGCAACCAAAAAAATTCAACACACCGCACCTTCCACAAAGGACGTTCCACTTTTATCTGTTTTGCTTTTTTCAAAAAAACTGAATCAAAACGTACTTATATTATTTACAAGAACAAGAAAAAACAGGTTAAAATACAAGTGTGTACAGGAAGAGGAAAAACAGAATAAGAGGAAGGGATAAAACTACTAAAATGTCCCAATAAAAGATGACTGGTGAACAGCTGCTGTGTGGAATGTGTCTGGGTGGGGGTGTGGGGAGTGCAAATCATAAGATCAATACATTTCGGACAATGAGAAATCGAACCCGAGAATCAAAATTTCTCTACAGCTCGGGTCACCGGGACCGGCGGTTGGAGGAAGGATTAGCTGACGCTTGAGTTGCCGCTGAGAAAGAGGGCGGCGGTGTCGATAAATGAAAAGGCTGGGGAAAGGTGGCACCAGCGACAAAACGTACGGGACGTTCGAGTAAATGTGCTCCGATTTGGGATTCTTCGGCGAGTGCAGCTGAATATGGGCTTCATCTCTGCTGTGCTGCTAAATTTAGTGTTCACCTGAAGCTGGCCCCAGCACGCCAGCAGCAGGATTGATTGCATTTCGCTGCCTACTAGCAGGGAGGGCGTCGGCGTAGACGGGGCCAGGCCCTTCATCCTCAGCGAGTAGAGATCATCGTCATCAAGGTCCAGATCCTCCCCCTCCTCTCATCATCGTAAACGGTCGACTCCTGGTCGTGGTCCTGCCCGCGGTGGTGTCCCCGTCTCGGCGTAGCTGCTCACCGTCCTCGCCCCGTGGTCCGAGTTGATGGTCCCCGTGGTGCCCGAGGTGAAGATCGACTTGCGGTCAGAGGCGGCGGCCACCGTCTCATTGTCCGAGGAGCTGAAGGAGGAGGTCGTCTGCAGGAGGTAGTTTCCTTTGTTGTGGGGATGGTGGTGGTGGTGGTGATTCGCCTGCTGGTGAGCACCAGGGGTGTCGATGGCCATGTTGAAATTTCCCCGCCGCTGAGCGTCCTCGAGAAGCTGATGAAGAAACTCCTTTCCTCCTCCTCAGATGGGAAATCCCGCAGCAGCAGCAATAGCAGCGCTGAAGAACTTCCACACCTCCTCCACCCCCACCTCC
The DNA here is from genome assembly GCA_024499935.1 of Tyrophagus putrescentiae. Taxonomy (NCBI): domain Eukaryota; kingdom Metazoa; phylum Arthropoda; class Arachnida; order Sarcoptiformes; family Acaridae; genus Tyrophagus; species Tyrophagus putrescentiae. Next base: position 1,000,586 of record JAMZRA010000001.1, read on the forward strand.
AAAGTTGTTGGTCGTGGACATGACAATGTGCGTCTTGCTCTGCCGGTGCTGATATCGTCCAAAGTACTCCTGCCAGCGCTTTCGAGTCTTTTTTCCCTTCTACGCGCATCACAAACCAGCCCCGGCGAGGAACGATCCCAAAGAGGGCGAGGCCAATGGTGACGAGGAGGAGGGTCAGAGTCTTCGTCAGCGACTTTTCCTTTCTTCCTCTGGATCACCGCTTGAGTGCTCAAATGGCAAATTCATTTGGTTCGCCCGGGGGCTGCCCTTGGTGAGCGCCTGATCTCCCGATTTGCCCCTCCCTTCTCCACCACCACACAGCTGGGAATGGCGTCCGACCAGACGCCCTTGGCATTGCAGCGACCACCGCCGGCCCGCCCACCAGCTGAAAGCCCTCAAAGCAGCTAAAGTGGCCCGGGTGGCACTGACATTGATTTGACCGTGGGGAAAGTGCGGCAGGGGCCGCAGGCGGGCGTCACCGGCGGAAGTGGGGCGGCTCGCGGGTCCACTCGCCGGGCGGCGGGCACTTGGGAGTGCGCGGGTTTCATCGAGTCACAGGTGAGTGATGACGTCTCGGGGAGTAGTTTTGGTGGAAGATGCCAGTCTTTCTCGCCTTGCCCAAGGGTTTAGCACCCGAATGCCCGGGGGCCTGGCCGGCGGGGGGCACTGGAGAGAGACGCAGCGGTACGTGACTGGTCCCCCTCCTCCCCACCCCCTCACCTTTCCCCCCATCACCAGCGAACTCCACCGGTCATCACCGCCACAAGGCGGACACTGTTCGGCGCATTGAGGCGGGTACCGGCGTTCAGTGGTACTCTGCCCGCGAATCACCGCCGCTCGGTGCTGCTGTAGAGGATGCGCCCTTTTCCAGGCGGAAGTGGGGGACACTGCTTCAGGCGGCAGCGAGGCGGCTCCCGGTTCCACTGGCCGTTGGCCGGCAGGTCAGCAGGGGAATCCCACCGGCCCTCTCGTAGCCCTCTTGCACACGTAGTGGACGTTTCTGTTGAAGGTGAAGACGTTCTCAGCATTGGAGGAGGAGGAAGAAAAGGGTGCTGTTTCCCCGCCCGGCGATGGTGCACCCGAACGGCGTTCTCCCCCTGACCCGGGTCGGCGCAGGTGACGGCTAAAGAGGGTCGATAAAAAATTGTTAAAAAAAGTTATCAGATCAAAAAACATTTTTAAAGCTTCGCTGACAGTGAGGGGTCACCGGGGCACCAACGCGGCCCACCCTCGCAGGCTCTTCTCCATCTTCTGCTTCCGCCGCTCCAGACTGTCGGGGCTGGTGCTGTGCCACTCGAGGGCGGGTCAGCAGCCACCTCCACCAGCACTTCCGAGTCCGGTTCACAGCCAATCGTCGGCGATGCGTCGTACATTGAGGAGAGAGGTCCGCCTCTGCGCCCACTGATCGGCCGCCTTCCCCCCACTCTTGCTACTTCTCCAGGGCCGGGAAAGCTGACCACCGAGCTTCGATGACCTCCGTTTGGATTGGAGGCAGAGTTGAGCACCGGCTCCTCGTCGCTCAGGTCGCCGCCGTGCTCTTCGGCGCTGTCCGCCAGTCGTTTGCTGTTCTTGGAGGCGGGCGCTGCCCAACAGGACCACATGAGCCGCCTCAGTGTCATCAGTAGCTGCCGAAGACTTGGGCAACGAGTCGCCGGGAAAGAAGAACTGACTTCCACCATTTGCAGTAGGTGCCATAGGTGGACTGCTGTTTTCCGGATCGGGCAGACTGCAACGGGTCTCCGCGACGACGGGTCCCGCCGTCTCGCCGCCCACCGCTCGGTAGCCCTGGACGCACATGTACGAGCTCACCTGACCGAGCGGAAAGACGGAGTGCTTCTGGTTGCGCTTCAGGTGGGATATCGCATTCGGGACTAGAGGGGGCTCTTCGCAAAACTCTGTGAAGAAAATTGAAAAAGTTTAAAATAGTTTTTAGCAAAAAAAAAGTTTTCTCCACCACTTACGATAGTGACTGATGGGCGCTGGCTGGCGAATCTTTCGAGGCAAGCCATTACCGCCACTTCCGCTTCCGCTTCTCATCAACTGCGACAGCTGCATCAGCGTCAACGTCCGATTGGGAACTTTCGGTGAAGAGCTGCTGTAGCCGGGAAATTGAAAGCTGCCATTACCACCTTCCTCTCTGTCATTCAATGGAGGTGGCCAGAATTGGGGGTATCACAGTGGCCGCCGGTGGTGGCAAGTGTCAGCAGGAGGAAAAGGCTGAGGAGGAGAATGAGAGGGAATCGACTGAAGATGGAGGAGGAGGTGTTGGATGAAGAAGAGCTGCACCTTCTGGGAAGGGGGTGATGGTTTGGGTAATGGTTTGGGTGATGGAGGTGTGGGTGACTGAACTTCGAAGCGGTTCTCACCACTGCTGACTTCGTTTCAAAAGAAAAAGGAAACATTTCATCTTCTTCTTCATCTCTTAGCTGCCACTGCTGTAAAGAGCTGCACTTTTCAGGCGACAATGGTAATGATGAGGTGGAAGATGAGTTGAAGCGGGCAGGAGAAGACACTGAGCTGCAGCCCAGTGTCAATGTTTGCTGCTGCTGCTGCTGCTTGGAAATGAACAAACATTGACATTCACAGGCTTCAAGCGAAGCACTACTACTGTCTTGAAGATCAGTTGAACACAGCTGCTGCTGGGGTAAATCACTTGACGCCATCGGACGACGACGGTGAAGACTGCGACGACGCTGCTGAGATGGTGACGCCGATATGTGCGCCCTTATGTGATGATGATGATCATGGTGATCACGGTAGTGGTGATTAAAAGTAGTGGTAGTTGAGGAGACGACAAACTGCTGTGGACAAATGCTGCTTCTGTCGTCCTCCATAGCTGCGGCCGTTGTTGCATTTACAATTGCCACTGTCCTAGAAAGAAGAAGAGAAAGAAAAGAAAAGACCACATTAGAAGAGAGAAGAAAAACTCAACGATTGACCGGTTATTTTTAACGAAACGCAAAAGAGGAGAGGAGGTAAGAGAAAAGAAAACAAAGCACTTGGACGCCAAGATAGGATCAACTAGATGCTAAAGATGACTCTCACTCTGCAGCAGCAGTTGTGCACTTGACACTGAGCTGCTGCTGTTGCTGCAGGTGCTGGAAAAGTAATGACCACCATCAGCAGCAGCAGCAGGTAAGCAAAGAGAAAAGTACGCTGATGATGATTTATAGAAAATGGTGATAGGGCGAAGGAAAGGAGAAGGAAAGAACACTTGACATGAGCTTCTCAAACGTCGGCTGGAGAAATTCCTCAAGCTGGTGGGTGGTGGTAATACCTCGATGGCGGGGCGGCAGCTTCTAATAATAATGGCAGCGATTGGACAGGCACCTAAAGCATCAACTGCATCAGGTCAGCTGTCAGCAGCAGCAGACAAAGCTCGCTGGGTAAAAGGCTCGCAGCAAATGTCAATCGCTGACGGCTAAAGCGTCTTAGGTGTAGTGTAGTGTAGTGTACGAAAACGGTGTCACTGGCTACCGGCACTTTGATGTGTTGACGTGCTGTCGTGCTGCGGCTGTGATAAATCCGTCAGCTCCATCAAAGGCGAGTGCAAACAAAGCTGTTGATGCAGACGTACGCAGCAGCAGCAGCAGCAGCAGCACAAACAGTTTCAACAAAATCAAAATCGACGGTAGCCAAGAAAAAAGTAGATCTAAGGCTGCTGCTGCTGCCGTAAACTTATCAGCACTGGTAGGCGGCAAGACACTACTGACAAAGGGCAGGCGCAAAGGAAGCAAAAAAGAGTGCTGACTGTGCAATAAAAAAGCAGTACAAAGAGGAAGAAAGACAGGCAGTCTTTTGAGTGTGAATGAAGCTCGACCATTCAAAGGCTACTGCTGCTGCTGCTGCTGTCGATGCAGTGGGGTGGTAATAAAAGGCGACGATAATATCATCAACTGCCATTGCTGCCACTGCTGGCACATGCAAATCGATCGATGGCAGTGCTATGATGACGGGCTAAAGAAGAAGAAGGCTTGCCACTCATTACACAACACAGCCAGCCAGCCAACCAGTCAAACTAACTGATGGTGATGGTTCAAGTTGATGGTCAACGGTGTGTGTGAAGGGTGAGAATTGGGGGTGGTGAAGAGAACACGGAAGAAGAAATGTGAGATCAAAACACACTGCTGCAAAGCAGCAAAAAAACTGCAGTAGAAAAAACTGACAAACAGCGAGAAAGAGAGAGAATAAAGATGACGCACTCTAACAGCGAAAAAAGCAGCAGAAAAAAGGAGGAGGACTGCCACGCAAAAGAAAGAAAGAAAGAAAGACAAGGCAGCTCAATTGACAGCAACAGCAAAAACAGAAACAGAATCTTCAATGAAAAGCAAACAGATCTGTAAAGCAGTCATCGACAACAAAAACCGTCGTAGTATAGTTCGGGCGCCCTGGGCGTCCTGGGCAGAGACAAAAAAGCTCGGGCAACAGCCGACGCCGAGCCTGTTGCTGCTTTTCCGCTGAAATCGTTGTCTCTTGTTGCAGATGGTGGTGGTGGTGATGATGGAGGTTGGCACTGATCAACTGAGACAACACTACCACCACGACAGAAATGAGCAACAAGAACAGGCACTGGGTAGTAGTTCGTCACTGAGGCGAAACACCGCGCAGCAGCAGCAACACTCTCAACAGAGTACGAAAGCACTAAAGCCAAAGCTCAAAGACAGAGGAAGAGAGGGCACACATTTCGTAACTCACGGGAGAAACAACGACGAAAACGATGAAGAAGAAGAAGAAGGCAGAGAGACTGGTGGTGTTGCTGGTGGTGGTGATGGTCATGGAAGAGGAGGAGGAGGAGATGAAAGAGGAAAAAGCGGAGACGAGTTGTTGAATGCTGTCACACAACAGACACAGCGAGTCACAGACAAAGCAGTACTGGAAACAAACACACTGTCTGCCAGGCAGTCAGGCGAAGAAAGAAGAGGAGGAAATAATGAAGCACAAGGCAAAGACCTTCCGAAGAGGATTATTCTGATGGAGAGGGGAAAAGGGAGAGGAAAGGCTTGAGAATGAGACCTTCTCTTCTCGGTGCTCAGCACAGGCAACTGAATCGCCGAGAATCGCCAGTCATCACACTCAGGCTGAAAAGAAGTGCGACGTGGCAAATCGAACTTTTCTTTGACGCTTTTTCCACCACCGCAGCTGCTGCTGCCAGCGCCGTACAAAGACGTTGGACAGCAGCAGCGGCAGCAGCAAGAGCGGTAAAGAAAAGAAAGGCAAAACGCAATCAGCTGCGTTGCTTTTGGGTAGAGAGAGAGAGCACTAGTTGAGACTGAAAGAGATGGCAGTAAATCAAGAGAGGAGAAGACATCTCCCCGACACACATTTCCAATCTACTACCACCACTGACTTGCCTTTTGAAGGGAAAGAGATAGATAAACAAAGTCGCAGTGTGAGTAGAGAAGAAGAAAGTGTGCCTGTACACACCAGTCCAGAGAGTGAGTCACTCGGGTGTATCCTCAGGAGGATTAAGAAGAGAGAGTGAAACTGGAACTTTGGAAGCGAGTGAAATTCACGGGCAATTCACTACAATTCAAGTCATTTCAGTCAGTCAGTCAGAGTGGAAAGTTAGTTAGTTAGTTTGTGGCCGCCACAGATGGTCGTTGATCACCAGCCAGTCAGTTGCAGTAGTGTAACTGCTATGGCAACCGGTGCAAATAAGTCGCGGCAGCTGTTGCTGTTAGCGAACGATGCTCTCTTGCTGCTCTTCTGCTGCTGTCAGCAGAAAAAAGGCTTCAACTTCTGCACTGTAGTAAGTTGGTAAAACCAACCGAAGAGCAAGAAAGAAACGCTGCCAGCGGTGTGCTAAACACTTCTAAGTGCACAACAGCAGCAAAGCTGATCACTTCAGACTGAATATCATCATCATCATCAGTGAGAATGAGGAGAACTTGATCTTTGAATCGTCCCCTCATCAGACAGTCTCCTCGGAGAGTCACTGCTGTGTGAAAAGAACAGACAAAACAATAAAAAATCAAAGGATGAAGAGGTCAAAATACAAATTCAGCAACGACCAGAACGACTTCAGAGGGAGAGAGATCACTACTTCCTAGTTCACTGGAAAAGCGAGAAACAGCGATCACCCTCTCGCCGGCCGTAAATCAAACGCACATTATTCGCACTGTGGTGTGCTGCTGCTAATCGATTACGAGTCGATTACACAAGCACCGAACAGACAGACAGACAAATAGAGAGAGAAGCAAACTGACCAAGTGTCTGAACACTATTGGTGGTGATGGTAATGGCCAGTGAGAATGTTCCCCAGCAGCAGCAGCAGCAGCAGCAGCAACTGTGTCAGCGACTCATTGGGGCGATTAGGCGCCGCCGAGGCGCTGATCAGGATGCGACCGCATGACACAGACGAGACAGAACAGACAATGATGTCAGCCAGTCTGTGTCAGTAAATTAGTCAGTCACAAGAGCAGTAGCAGCAGCAGCAGAATGACAAAGCCAACTCTGGCAAAAAGGAGTACCAGTATCAGTGAGATGGCAAATTTTTTTGTCAGCCACTATTCTAAATTGGCAAAAAATGTCAGGCAGAAGGCAACAAAAAATGTATGAAACGAGCTGCGATGAAGAAAAAAAGTGTACGAGAGATGGTGGTGATGATGATGATGAAAAATGTGCTGATTAGAAGGGGAAGGGAAGCAGCAGCAGCGGTAGTACTCTTCGGTGCTGAACTGTCTCCCACTTCATAATAAATTGACGTCAGTTTCCTCTACTTCTCGTACTATCAAATATTGGCACGAGTGAGGCTTGCTCTTTCGAGGAGCAGCAACAGCAGCAGCAGCAGCAGCAGCTGTTATCAGCTGCCAAAATAAAAGTCACTAATCAGCTGATTAGTGCAAATGCCACTCCACTGAATCTTCGCTACAGTCACAGGTTCGATGATTTTCTTTCAGTAGGTGGTAATGGTGGTGATGATAACCGAAGAAGAAGCAGCAGAAAGCACTCCACTGGACACTCCAAAAAGGACAGCTAAAAGCTGTTGAAAGGTTGGGGCACACAATTCGCTTGTGTGGTAAAAGTGGGCACAACAAATACAGACAGAGAGATAGAAACAAACAAACAGACAGACCCGATTGTCCGTGGGCGTCTGAGAAGAGATCTCTGAAGCCGGATCTCTCTCGTTTCTCGAGTGAATGAAACATAAAACTGCTGCTGCTGCTGCCGGTGGTGGTGAATGAAAGAGCAATTACCATAGCACTAGTGTTGATGGTGATTTGAATTTTGATACCTCTTTTTGGGGGGGAAGCATGGCACGACCGTGGTGGTGGTGGTGGCAGTAGTGGCAGAAGAAGTACCCTTGATGCCTATCTCAGCATCGCAGCAGCAGCAGCTTCTGTCTGCTGACAGAAGAATGCACTTCTTGACTGCTGCTGCTTACATCACCAAAACAGGTCAAGACAAGAAGAAGAAGAAGTTGAGGTGGTGAGGTGCGAAAAGAGAGGGAGGAAAGGAGAGGATTCTTTTCGGACAGCCTTTCAAAGCTGTGTTGAAGAGAACAACTTTCACAGCAGCAGCATCTACTGATGATGATGATGACTCAATCAACCAGTCAACTGATGACACCACTACTGAATCCTCAGGCACAACAACTGAGACAGCAGCAGCAGCAGTTGAATAAACTTTAAGTTAATCGCAATTCCTCAAACTCCAACTTGCACTTTAGCAGAGTCCCTCTCTCTTTCTCTGAGTTCCTATTTGAAATGACACACACCACCAATACCATTAGTGTGTATCGGTAGTGCCCCAGACTGTGTATACACTTAACGGCCGCAAACAAACATCACCCAAAGCAGGAAAAGAAGTTGTTGCTGCTGCTGCTGCTGCTGCTGCGTACGCCAACGTACGCCACATCATCAACGCGACAAAGTGAAAAAGAAAAGTGGAATTGATAATCGTAAAAATCGCTGTACAAAGAGAGGGAGGGAGAGGGCAGTGGAGAAAGTAAGGCACACACAACTGTTGCTAGGCAAAGGCACCACTACTACTCACTAAGGGAAGTGAATGCTTGTTTGCTGCTGCTGCTGCTGCTTATGATGTATGTTTGGCTGTAAAACTCGCCATCATGAGCTAACATAGAAGAAGAAGCTCCCCTTTTCCAACTACTGCTGCCCAACTTTAAAGTAGAAGACTTGAAGAGAAAAATACAAGAAAATGGCAAGCACACGCAAGAACAGTGTCAGACAACAATCGGACAACAATCGAGTGGTGCCGGTCGTCGTCTTCGCCGCCGCTAATGGTTGCTAATATACGGCTGCTGCAATGGAAAGAAGCAATTGAAGAAGCAAGAAGCAAACAAAAAGGAGTTGGCCAAAACGACTGAAGTTGAAGCTGAAGAAGACGTAATTGGCATTTCGAGGGAAAGGAGCAGCAGCAGCAGCATTCGCAGTCGGAGAAAGGGAAGGCGGCAATAGTCAACTGCCTCGTCTGAGAAGTGCAGGGAGGAGAGGAAAGGAAAGGAAAGGAAAGAAGAAGGGATGATGATAATGACGACTCTGACATTGGTGTGTGCCACCGCCGCCGAGCTGGTAGTCTCCAGAGTTGCACAAACGAGGAGATGCGTCCGTTTCCGCGGCGATTCAGGCGAAATTAGTGGTAGTAAAGGAGAGGGGAGAAGAGAGAGAGAGAGAGAGAGAGAGAGAGAGAGAGAGAGAGAGAGAGACAAACAACAAGTGAAATCAACTGAAACACAAGACTAAAAGACAAACGAAAGCTAAAGAGACAGAAAGAGAGAGAGACAGAAACTCACTCGGCAGAGAAACAAACGACCGAATCGAATGAGCTGAGCTGAGCTGGGCTGATGGAGCACCCCTTTGCAGTTTGACTGGGCAAAAGACAAAAGAGAGAAGAAAAGCAGAGCTGAACAACCACCGACTACAAGAGCAGCAGCAGCAAATCGGTTGGCAAGGCCTCACCAACATCAACAAACCACCGAAACGACGAGAGGGAAAAAAAAGGGAAAAAGATGGTCGTCGCCGTTTAGTTGCCGATTGAGCGAGAAAGAGAAGAAGAAGAGGAAACTGAAGAAACGAAACGAAGAAGACAAAACCCGAGACTATCGGATAGACAGAAAGCCCAACCGACCAACAGCCAGCTCACTATTGCTGGTTTGCATGCACATTTTCATGTGCAACAGTGGGAGGAAGAGACGAAAGAGGTACAAAAAGTGGCGATTCGCGTCGATTACGTTTGCGGACGACACACACATGCTCAATTGGCAATGGCAAATGGACGAAGAAACAAAGAAGAAAAGGAAAGAAAGAATGGAAAATGAAACACTTACCCAAACGGGGAAAGAGTTGACAGAAGAAGAAGAAGACTTCGACGAGGGAAAGAGGATGAAATGAAATGGCGAGTTTAAACATGTAGTGGTAGTGGTAGTAATCATCCACAGCTGTCCACAGTGGATACCATGGGGTGACAGCTGCACACAGTGGGTCCCAAATCGAAGCAGATGGATCCAATCGGTCACAGACAGGGTTTAATAAAATCGGCTTTTAAAATTTAAGCGGTTTTGGTCTGTTTACACTGTGCTGCGACGTTGTTGTGGATGATGGGTCAGCAGCGGGGGTGGTGGTGGTGGTCAGCGACGACAGTGGGGGCAGGGCAAGGGCATGGGCAGGGCCCCGGCGGTGATGGCAATGGCAACAAACAACGAGTTGAGCTGACTGAGGGGAGTGGAATGCCAATGTGAAGGGAAAAAACACAACAGCAGCGGCGGGGAGTTGATTTCTGCGGCGCGGTGATGATGAGGAGAACGAGCAGTGAATGAGCCAGTGTCGACGACGACGACGACGACGACCCGTCTGCCTCGGCCCCGGACACTGCAAAGCAAACAGCAGCGGCAGGATCAGCAGCAGCACTCGCGCGAGAGAGTGAATGGTAAGAACTGATGAAGCGCGCAGAGAAGGAGAGGGGAGTAGAGTACTTCTTCTCTTCGTCTGTCAGACGTTGGGGTTTTGGGGTTGTGAGGGGAGTACACCACCACCACCATCAGCAGTGGTCGTCAAAGACTACGACGGCTGGAGAAGGCCAACACTGAGCCAGCACAACCTGTCGATAGCTGCAGCTAAAGTCTGGGCAATAAAGGCAGCAGAAGCAGCAGCAGTGGTCGTGTGGTAGTACTCTCTTCTGAGCGACCACCACCGAAATAAGACCATCTGCGTGGGACCGTCACCAACACACTAGTCCGGGAGGCTTCAGTGGGTGAGGAGAGAGAGAAGAGCAGGGACCAAGAGATGACAAAAGAAGTGGCCTAGTTTGGAGTTTTTTGCTCTTTTTTCCTCTCTCAGCACACTTTTAACGCTCTGCTGTGTTTTCGTTGCGCGAAAAAAAGAAAGCGGCAGACGAGGGACGGGAAATCGACTTCAGCAACATATGCTCCTACTACTGCTGCTGCTGGAAAACGTGAAAGTTGAGAACAACTTTGAAAGAGACGGCGGCAACGGCAGTGGCTTTGTCCGAGGTCGAGTGTGGATTCCCGAGCCACCCAAATTTTTTAAAAAAGGAAAATCGGGAAAAAACAAGAGCGCAACAAGAGCCAAACCAACAACCCTAAAGCAAAAAAAACAATCTCAACAAGAGACAAGATAATCCAAATCGCACACACAGTTAGGCAAATAAGAAAATTCGGTTCGAGTACTAAGAGAGAGGGGAAAAACAGTTTGCAGACAGAAAGGTGTCCCCTTTTTTCTTTAGCCCCGCAGCAAAAGGGTTTAGTTTTTGGGACAAAACCCGGTCAGGGGTTTCCTTTGTTTTGGAAAGGGGGCCCGAAACCTTCCTTTTTCCCCTTTTCAGTAAAATTAGGATGTGCCCCCTTTTTTTCAGCCCAGTTGACCCCCAAAGTGCAGTGACCCTTCATAGTGCAAAATTTCAGTCGGGGGAAATGTTTTTCAAAAAGGGAGATGGAGGGGAGGGCACGGGGAAAAAAAAAGGGAAACGAAGTGAGCAGCAGGCGACCCAAATTTGACCTCCTCCCCCCACTCCTTTCCCACGAGACCAATTGAACCGAATAGACCCTATCATTTGCAGTTTCCCCTTTTATTCCCCCAGCTTTCCCAGTTTTCAGTCAGCTTTCTCAGTAAAGGACAAATTGAAGAGGGATTGCACCCGAAAGCAGCAGGGGGGAAAACGGGAAGGCTACCATTAAAAGTGGGAGGTATAAACCCAACCGGGGGAAAGGGGGAAAAAAGGGAAAGGGGGGGGCGGTTAATTTTGGGCAGTGGTAATGCTTTAAAAAGGCAGAAGCGCAAAAGAAGAAGGAGATGGGAAAATAAAGAGAGCGAGGAGAGGAGGGGATTATCGACAGTGTGTGGCGCCAATGTTCAAAAACGTTTGTCGTTCGGATAATTTGAAAAGGGAGGGGCGGCGGCGGCGGGGGGAAATTGGGGGTTTAAAACCCCGTGACGTTTTAGTTAGAACGAAGGGGAAAAGATGTATGCCGGGGGAAAGAAGAAGAAAAAGGGAAAGAAAAATTTGAGGGAAAAAGGGAAAAAAGGGCTTGCTAGCGGGGGCCCAAAATAGACACACTTTTTGGGGTGCTCTGCTCTGGCAGGGGCCCCTCCACGCGGTGGCGTCGCCGAATAGTGAAGAAGGCGGCGGGCGACGAAGCGACAGGCCCGGGGGTAAAAAAGAACACAAAAAAGTGCAGGGCAGGTGAGGAGGAAATAGGTAACTTCGAAAGAGAAAAACCCGGGCACCAAACCCCAAAAGGGAAAAAACAATTCTGCACGGTGTCAGATTGGGGTCGACCCGATTGAGAGAGAAAAAAAGAAAGAGGGGGTGGGGCGAATAAGAAATTTGAGGGGTTTCAAGAGAGTGGGGGTTCCCGGCCCCCGCCCCCGATGTTTCGTTTCAGTGGGCCCACCCGCAAAGGGAAAAAAGGAAACCAGCAGGACGAGGAATTTCCTCATGCGAGAGACTTTTTAAAATGATGATGGTAAATAAGTGTACAAAGGTTGGGGGGGCCAAAGGTGGTGTGATGCATGTTCATTTCCCCGACGACCAGAATAGAAGAGGAGAAGGGGGGAAGGAGAGCCTTTTCCCGGGGTTTTGGAGGTGAGGGGGGTCCGAATAGCCCAATAAGAAAAATAATAATCCGTACGTTCTGCACTGGGTACCCCCCACCTTTTCCGCCCCCGCGCCGTTTTTCGCCTTTTTTCGCCCTTTCTTTCATATGAGGGGCAAGGGAAACCAAAACAAAAAGGAGAAAAAAAATAAATTTTCAAAGCAGAAGCAGTTTAAAGAAAAAGGGAAAAAGAAACAGGGGGCTTTTGGGTGGGGAAAATTTCTTTGGGGGTTCTTTTTCCCCGGGCCCCGTTTTCGGTGTGCTGCTTGCTGCAGTGCAGATTTTTTTATTTGGGTCAGGCAAAAAGACGTCAGAAGGGGGAGCAAAATAAAAAAAAAGCACCCCAAAAGGGAGAAAAGCTTCGCCCCGATGAAAAGAGCCAGAAGGGAGGAAAACCCCAAAAAAGAAAAAAACCCGATTAGAGGCAAAAAGAAAAAAACAAAAAAACCAAAAACAATGGAAAAGGGACATCCCGGCCCGGGAACAAGGTAAAAAAGTTACCTTTGTGACTAAAGAAGGACTCCAAGGGAAATTTTTTCAAGAACTTTTAAAATGAAAACGGAAAAAATCGAAGCCAAAATTCCCCAAAAGAAACCGAAGACGACAGGTGGGGCGTCGTCGAAGACAGAACGCGGGGGATTTCTTCCACTTTCCCGGGGAATGCGCCCCTCTGCTGTTGTTTTCGCCGTCGGCTGGGAGAAGGAGAAGAAGCCAAAAGCTAAAGAAAAAAAAAAGGGTTTGCCTTTTTTTCCTTTTTATTTTCCCTTTTTTCTATCTTTTTTCACTTCGAAAACAACCCTGGTCTTCACCTCATCTTTTTTCTTTCCTTTTCCGCCAGCAGCCCCTTCTCTGTGCGAAACTTTTCGTCTATTTTGGGGAGGAAAGGGTATACACAGAACAAAAGAAAGAGAAAGGAAATCTTTCATCTTCTTCGAGGGGAGAGAGTGGAAACCAGGGACACCACACAACCATCACCCAGCCCCGAAACAACAAGCAGCGGAGCAAAAGGGAAACCCAAAAGGGAAAACAGAAAGAAAGGGGAAAGGGGGGAAAGGGAAAGATTTCACCCCAAAAAACCGGGAAAAAGAAAACCCCCCTCAGAAAGGTGGTGTGCTGGAGTCGAAGGGGGAACCGCCAAAAGTCTTAAAAAAACCGGGGGATTTTACAGTGTTTTATTTTTTCATCATCACCACATCGTTTATCAGTTTTACTCCTTATCAAAAAACCCCCTCCGCAAAAACAGGGGTTTTCCTCCCCATGCCGCCGCCTCCGCCGGGGCACGTCGCCTGATTTGTCACCACCACCATCACCCCCCTCACCCTCACAGCTCACGGTGGTCATGAAGTTGATCAATCGTCATCCGAACATCACCATCACCATCACCATCGCCTTCATCACCGCCGCCCTCATCCTCCTTTCGCACGTCTCATTTCAGAGCAGCAGCAGCAGCACAGTCATCTGCTGAATCACTGTCATCGGATGTTGATGATGATGACCATGACCAGCAGCACCACCACCACGTTGACCTTCAACCGCCTGAAGTGCCCTCCTCTGCTGAGGCGGCTGAATCAGCTCATTCTGAGGAAGAAGATAGCAATTCTTTCGAACTGCCATCCCTCTCATCAACTGAATCAGAATCGCCTGAATCAGCACAACCAGTACCCGCTGAGGCGCCTCCTGAAGCACCGCCATCATTTGAAGCACAACAATCAGGTAATGACGCACAGGAAAAAGAACAAAGCGAACCATCTCCTTCATCAGCACAAACAACATCCACTTCTGACCAGCCACCTCAACAGCCTTCTTCCGAAGAACAAGCACCTTCTTCGGCCACCTTCTCCGATTTGCTCTCCCAGTACACGCCCTCAATGGAGCAGGGCCAGCAGACGGTGGAGGCGGTGAAGAGGAACGGCCTGCTCGCCTACGACTACCTGCAAAGTGCCGTCCTCCGCCTGGCCACTTTGGTACCTTCGGTGCTCATCGACTCGCAAAACGATGACTCCAAAACTGAAGGCAGTGGACCTAGCACTTCAGCAAAGCGGCCCCGCGAGAACTACGCCCTCCTCTCTCGCTTCAGCTGGTCCGCCCTCTGTTCGTACTACCAGTCACTGGCACGCCTAGAGCTAGAGCTCTTCTGCAGCACTGAAACGGCCATCGCCGCCGGCGTCCTCCTTCTGCTCATCTTCCTCCTCATTCGGTACACTGTCGGCCGAGGAAGACCACCGAAAGAAGAAGTTTCCGAAAACTGCACTGACCCTCTGTCACCCTCCTCAACCGCCTCCCAATCTGCCCCAGTATCCACCGGACTCTTCTCCCGCCTGTTCCGCTTCCTCAACCTTACCATCCTCTTCTCGAACCTCACCTCCTACGTGGACGGCGCCTTTCGCAGCTTCCGCTCCAGCGAGGCGGTGGTGACGCAGACCAGCCACGGCCACGCCGGCGTCTACTCGATGCAGGGCCGCCGGCCCAACATGGAGGACTGCTTTACATTGCGCAACAACATTAGCCGAGAGCTGGGCATCGACTACTACGCCGTCTTTGATGGGCACGGTGGGCCGGTAAGATATATGAAATTTTTTTTCGGTAATTTCACTACATAACATTCAACTATATTCTATTTCAGAACGCGCCCTGCAACCCGGGAGCGGGAGATCTTCGAGAACATCAGCCGACGGATAAAGGGAGCTGGTGGCCGGCGAGGCGAACAAGGAGAACAACAGTTCTAGTCAAGAGCAGCAGCAGCAGCTCTCCAAGAGCAAATCAGTGCCTTCCAGTCCAACCAAACCTCCCTTTCCTCCCCCCCAGTAGCCCCAGAAGGTTTCCTGTCCAGCAACATCCCTCCCCCCCCTCCACCTCCTCCTCGCCCCTCACTTCTCCTCGATGCTCAACAGCGGCAAAGCAGCAGCGAACAACCTCAACCACAAACAGCCTCCGACCCTTCGACAGTCTGACGGTGAACCCCCATGAAGACGATCCTCCACGAGGAGATCACCGCCGTCGACGCAAAGGGCTGGTGGAGGCCTTTCCCCGGGACGGGGGGACATCAGCGGCACGACGGCCGTCATCGCCGTCCGCCTCGTCCACTCCAACCTCCCCTGGTGGCCAAGTGGGCGACTCGCGGGCAGTGCTCTGCGACTGGAAGGGCCAGGCGATAGGGGCTCTCCTTTCGACCACAAGCCCTACCAGGTAAACGCTGGCTTTCCCCCAATCTAGAACCCCCATAATAACACCTCTTTTTTCCCCTTTTTTTCTAATACTGAAGGAGTACCGTGCATTGTGGAGGCTGGGGGCTACATCATTGGGGGCGTCTACCGCGTCCGGCTCCTGCGGTCAGCCGCCCCCGGGGCGACTACCCCTAAAGGGAGGACCCCTCGTCATCGCCGACCCGACTTTCTCTCCTTTGACCTACGACTCCGGCCCGCTTCATGATCTCGCCACCGGGGTTTCTTCACGCTTCGAAATGAAACCCGGCAGTTTGTCCCGGGGCTCGCCCCCCAGGGCACCGTAAACATGGGCGAGTCGCGGGCCGGCCTGGCGCTGTACCTCGCAAGGGGCGGGCCCAAATGGGGCCTAACGCGCGAGTCATACGACAACTCCCATCATTGGGGTCCCTTTTTGGGGAACTTTCAGGAGGAGGAGGAGGTGTCAGGTAAGGGCGTCGGTCGGGCGATGTCCAAGCGGGGAGCAGCCCAAATCCCAAAAACGGCCCCCATCCTTTTGCCGCCTCCTCCGCTGCTTCCCAAAAAGTTCGAGTACAACGACGCCGAATGGAAAAGACAAAACTGTTATGATCATCAAGACAAGAAAAAATGGCAATAAAGAACACACACCGCCCTGTTTGGTCTCCGCGATCTCTCGATTCTAAAATGTTAAAAAATTTTACCTTACTACTATCCTACTACTAAATACTACAACCTTTGTTACCTTTTCTTTGTTTTTTCCCTCAAGATGCACACACCCCACTACCCTTGCCCTTTTTCCCTTCCCTAAAAAGCCCCTTGAAAATCCCCAAAGGGTTATTTTCTACTCCCCCTCCCCCTTTTGGGGTGAAATACTGTGAAGTACAAAAGAGAAAAAAGGAAATCTTTTTGGCTAGCTTTTTTTTCCCGCCAAAACTGCCATTTATTGCAATGGAGTTGAGGGGGTGAGAGGGATATGGTGTACCTGTATGATATGTCTTTACTGTGGTGAGGGGTTTTTGAAAACGCCAAACGATATCTTCGAGGATTACTGGTAAATGTTTGCCTGCTTGCAACAATTGATATTGGGAACGGGGAACTTTAACACAATGAGGAGAAGGAAAAGGGAAAAAACCAGGGGGAAAGAGGATATGCTTCAGTTCCCGAAGAAGAAACCATTGATAAGTTGCTGAAATTTGTTTTGGGGGTAGGGGAAGAGGAATGCAAGAGAGGAATGTATAGTATATATAATAGTGATGAAAGATGATATGGCTGAGAGTTGAGAGTGGAGTGGTTGAGGTTGAGTTTTTCTAAGATGAGAGAAAGGGGTGGGAATTGGGAAACAATGTTTTTCTCGTTCGGGTATTGAGTATTATGCCTTAGCTGGTGCGGGCTTTCTTGTTGTTTGCTGACGGGCCGCCGCCGCCCCCCGACATTGTTTACTTTGTGGGTATTGAGCTGCTGCGGTGCTGCTGCTGCTGTGGTTGTTCTCCACTGCTCGCAGTTTGATCACCGCTTTTGAAGCCTCCTGAAGGAGGAGGAGGAGGAGGAGGAGGAGTAGGTAGTATTGTTGGCGGTTTGGGTGATAATTTACCATTGTCACTAATTATCACCACCACCACTCACCACTTCCAAACTCCTTCACCTCCTTGCAGTGCTCCACCCGAGCGGCCCTCAAGCTGAAAGATTTCAGCTTCATGTACCGATTCTTCAGGACCTTATTCTCAATCTCCAGATCGAGCAAGCGGAGCTCACGAAACTTGTTCACGTAGCGGACGTTGGGCGAAATGGCGGTCTCGAGGTCCAGGTCGAAACAGGAAGAGGCGGTGTCGTTGATGAGCGAAGAAGAGGTTTGAGACTGTTTGGCCGTTGGAGGCTTTGGCTTTCCGAGTGATCGTTGGTGGTTACTATTGCTGCTGTTGTTGTTGTGGTGGTGGTGGCTGTTATTGCGTTGAATGGGATGGTGAAATTTGTGGTTATTAGTTGATGATACACCGGAGCTTTGATGGTGGTGGTACTTTGAAGCAAACTGTCGATTCTGTTGCTGTTGGTGGTGAGGATGAAAATGATTATTAGAGTGTTGATTCTGGTTCTGGTGGTGGTGATTTCCATTGAAAAGCAGGTGATGAAGAACACCTCCGTTTGAGAGAGTTGAGGTGGAGGAGGAGTTTTTTCCTCTAATCAGCTCTGCCTTCAAAAGATTTCCCGATGTGTGATGATTCGGCTCTGCATTACCTTCAGCGGCAGACTTTTGGCGCTGTCCACTGTGGTTACCCTGTAGCGACGATTCAATGTGATTGCTCGAGCTACTGTTTATCAGCTGCTGCTGCTGACCACTGTTCTGGTCACCAAAGACAATCTTGGCACAAAGAGGCGCTCATCAAAGCTACCTTCTCCGTCCACGTCACCCATCATCGTCCTCATCGTCCTCATCCTCATCATCTTCATCATCGTCATCCTCCTCGTCTTCGTCTTCATCCTCATCACTGTCAATCATATACTCGTCCGACTCATCATCGTCATCTTCTTGGCCACCACTCTGCTGCTGCCGCTGCTGCTGCTGCCTGGCTGCATCTTCAACTTCATGGCCATTAGCATAGCTGCTTGAGCTGCAGCTGAATTGCTGCCACCTTCCACGCCCATCCACCCACCACCAACACTTGCTGATTCAGCATTTCCCGCATTCACTGTCTGCTCCTCGCCACCATCATCATCTCCGTCACCGTCTTATCAGGCGTCTTCCGCAGAATGTCGTAGATGAGAAACTCGCACTCGTCCATGTTCAGGCGGTAGCCATTGGCGGCCAGGTGCTTCAGACGTTTCTATTTCCAAACGAGAGAAAGAGAGAAAGATGTGTGGTTGCGTGAGCGAACGATTCCATTGCGCATGCAACACACACCGAATGAGAACATTCGTTCTCGGCAATGGCCGCTTACCTGCGCCCGCTTTCGCCAGTTGGAGAAGGAGACGTCGCGGACGTAGCGCCAGTCCTTCTCCTTGCTGACCATGCCAAAGTCGAGCATCTTGGTGAAGATCTGCCGCCAGATCTTCTCCTTCTCGTGCTTGAAGGCCTTCTTCGTGAAGAGAATGTGCTTGTGCTCGTTGATGGCCGTCAGGATGGAGAGCCCCTTGCTCTTGTGCTCCGTCACGTCTTCGGCACCTAAGGGGGGCGAAAAGAGGAGTGGAGTGGGTGGAAAAAAGAAATAAAAGAAACTCTAGGGCAAAATTTCTGACATCAAAATCGAAACAAGCACAACTTACCTTTCTGTTATTTCCTCCTCCTCCGTTGCCATTGCCGCCGCCATTATTGCTGCTAAAGTTGGCCGTTGCTGTCGCTCCCTGTTGGCACCTGGCACCTACTGAAGCCAGAAGATTACCACCACCACCACCACCACCACCACTCTGTGACTTGTGGCCACCCTTCATTCTTGGTGGTGATGAGATGATAAGATGATGATATGATGAGCAACGTGAGGTATCTGATATGGCGAGATTCTTCAGCAATGGGCGCAGCAGCAGAACAGCAGTCGTCTTTCCAGGCGGCGACGACGGCTGGTCCGCTACTCATCCGAGATCGACTGACTGGTCGCTCTCCGCCGTCTCCGTCTCCGTCTCCACCACCGACAAAGAAAGAGAGTTGACGCTGCTGTCCGCCTGATTTGTGTACTTTGCGATGCTCCCCAAGAATGTGAGTGGTGCGCAGAGCCACACTCACAGCTCAGAGCCGAGCAAGGCGACCAGAGAACGGGAGCATCCGAGAGGACAGGCTACCGTCGCTGGTTCCTTTCCGTTCCCTTCAAGCATCAGTTCTCCTCTCCTCTTTTGACTGGTCTGGCCCAGCAGCATATACAGCGGGCTAACAAAGAGCACAGGCAGGCAGCAGACCAAACGAACGTACCAGAAAGGAACTCAAGTAGTATTCACAACTGGTAATCACAAGTGGGAAAGAGAGAGAAAGAGAAAAGAGACCAGCGGAATGGCACAGCCGCCGCATCCTCAGCTGCCTGCCTGTGCATCGGCAGCCACCGGCATACCAGTCTCTCTCAGGCGACCATATAGTCACTTAGTTGCCAGTCGCTCTGTCCGAATCGTCACATCCTGACCGAAAATAGAAGAGAAGAGGCACAAATACCCAGTCGTCAGCGAGAGGGTATATAGAGAAGAGAGAATCGAGGATTGAGATACAGCGAGTTCACATCACTCTGCCAAAAAGAATTCACCGTCTTTTCATGACCGACGGCAAATCTCACTGCTGCTGGTCGTCGTTGCTGTGCTCAGGTTGCACCTCGCCAATAGCAATGTGAGTTGTGAGCTGTAAATGTACTACAGGTCGTAGGCACTCCTGCTTGGGTAGTGAGGAAGAAGAGAAATTGAGGGGTATATTTGAAAGGGAAATGGATTGGAAAGCAGAGCTAGGTGACCAAGAGTACATAGGGACGAACGGACGGTTAGAAATCGAGCAAGGCAAAACGCTAAGCTCTCGCTGTGCAGGGGGCTCACAAATCGATCAATTAACGAGCGATGCTCCGGTGTTATTTACTATACTACCGACGCTCTCCCCTCTCAACAGGATGGTGAGGCAGCAGAGGAACAAAGACGGCGGAGATCAGAAAGAGAAAGAGAGAAAAAGAATAGAAAGTATAGTGTGTCTACACCAATAGTTAGAGTGGTGTCACATTGTATCATCATTAGCGTTCATCGGCGCGCCACAGTCGACAGATGAAGAGCAAGGGAAGAGAAGGGTACACATCGTCTCCCCTTGAAATCATCAAAGAGTAAAACACATAGTGAAAAAGACACACAAAAAAAGGAATGGAAAGAGTAGAAAAGTGGAGAGGACAGATGAGCACTTACCTGGTCTCATATCTCCTCACTCCTCTACACCTTATCCATAAAGTAGGGCTGCCCGCCATTGGCCCGTCGTCGCGTCAGAATCTCATAGCCCGTCTCCGTCACCAGAAAGGTCTGCTCAACTGGGCCGACCGGCGACCATCGCCGTGACGGCCGTCCAGTCGTCCGGCCAGGTCCGGTCGCGCCAGACGCCCTCGCTGACCATCGGCTCAATGGTGAAGGTGTGGCCGGCCTTCATCAGCCCACCGCCTTGTTCTTCGCGTAGTGGGGCACCTGCGGGGTGGTGTGAAAGAGCGGTGAATGCCGTGGCCGCAGTATCTGCGCACCACCGAGTACCCTTGGCGGTGACCGTATTTTGGATGACATTGCCCAGGTCGCGGTACTTCTCGCCGGGGCGGATCATCGCCGCCGCCTTCATCATCGCCTCGTGGGTGACGGCCACTAGCTTCCGTTGCTCGGGGCCACTTCGCCAATGAAGAGCGTCTCGTTGAGGTCGCCGTGGAAGCCCCGGTGAAGACGGTAATGTCGACGTTGAGCAGTCGCCATTCTCCAGCGGCCGCTGGTCGGTATCCCATGGCAGATGACCTCATTCACCGAGGTGCAGCACGACTTGGGGAAGTTGTAGTGTTCAGGGCGAGGGTAGCAGTCCCCGTTCGATCGTCGCCTCTGACCAGGCGGTCAATCTCGTCGGTGGTGACGCCCACGTCGGCGGCCTCGGCGGCCACGTCGAGCAACTCGCGGGCCAGTTTGCAGACGACGCGCATCGCCTCGATCTCCTCATCGTCAGCACCTGGATTGGAAACATAGATGAGGTTAAAATTGCCATTTGCTTTTTATTCCCCTCCTCCTTACCTTGATGTCGGTGATGCCCTTCATGCGCATCTCACAGGCGGATGGCCCTTCGGTGGTCGGCGTAGTCGGGCCGCTGGATCGCCGGCGGACGTGCCGCTTCGCCGACAGCGGTAGAGGGGCGCAGCGGCCGCTGTAGCTGTAGTTTCGGCCAGGATTGAAGGGCCAGCGGTCGAAGTGGTGGAATGGTCTTCGGCCCGTGGAGCAGCTTGTGCGTCGGCCAGCTGCTCTTGAAGCACTGCTGCTAGCAGAAGACGGAGCCCTCGATGCCCAGCTTGACGCAGTTGGGCACTGCAGCGAGGAGGCCTCGCCGCCGCAGCCGATGCAGCTTGGTGTGTGAAGACGCGCAGCAGTGCTCATGTCTGCTCTGGATTGAAGTGGGTGTGGTGTATGGTGTAAAGAGGTGGTAGTGATGAAACTTCGGGAGAGGGTTTGAGTCTGAAACTCTGGCGTGATCGTCCACTCAGCTCAAGAAGTGGAACCTGCAGTGGCAGGTGTGAGGCACAACAATCACTCTCCGCTCTTTCACTCTCTTCGCTCGACCATGTGCTGCTGCCGCTGCTGATGAAGACTGCAAACCATGCGCAGTGGAAGCAGCGCCGCGGCGCGGCAGCAGTGCAAACTGTTGGTGTCAAACTGGAAGAGTGCCAGAATGGAAAGGGAAGGAATAAGGTGGCACCCAAAGAATTTGATGGTGGGGGGTATTTAAGATGATGATGGGTGGGGTGAATAAGGCGATGATCTGATTTGATGCGGTAAGGGGTACAACAAGATAGAAAAGGGAAGAATACCTAATCGTCGTATCCCTCGCCGTTATCAAAGTGGGTATTCATGTAGTCGTTGTCCTAGAAAAAGTAAATGATTTTAGAAAACGGGAAAAAATAAAATAGAAAAAAGTTTTTACCTCTTCAAAATCCTCCTCCTCATCCAGCGGCTTCTCCTCGTCGGTGTCCTCATCTTCGGCGGCCTTCTCAGCGTCCAGCTCAAGATCTTTGCCGTCGTCGTCGTCACCGGCGGCAGTTGCGGTGGTCTTTTTAGCACCGCCGCCGCCGCCGACCATATCGTCGTCGTCCTCGTCCTCATCATCGCTGATGATCATCTTCCGCCGAGGCTTGTTCAACTTGAGCGGCACAGCCTTCTTCTTCGGTTTAGAAGCTTTCTTTTTGGGCACCACCTCCTCGTCGTCGTCGTCCTTGCCGACTGTAAGCTCATCGAGGCGCATCAGCTTACGCACAAACTCCGCCTCCTTCAGCAGGGCCTCCTTCTCCTCGAGGACGGCCGCCATGAAGGCGGCGGCCCGGGAGCTTTTGTCATCAATGGCGGTGGCATTGTCGCCCGGCAGCTGGTCACGCCGCTCCAGCTCAATGGAAAAGGGGTCGTCGTTGAAGTTGCCCGGAGCGGCGATCTGCGCCGCCACCTGGTTCGCATTCAGGTACGTCGGTCGCTTGCTCCTGTCCATTGCTGATTCGGGTGGTGGAGGTGGTGGTGGTGGTTTTCAGGTGATCTGGAACGGAAATGAAACTGAAATAGAACTCGGGTGAAAGATGAGAAGCACATGGGCGACACTGTAACAATCAGCAGAGAGCAGCTTTTGCTTTCCTGCCGCTAGAGGCCGCATCAAGCGAACACGTTCGTTTCTTCTCCCACAAAAGATGGCGCTCCGGAAATCGTTTTGAATTTCAAAAGTTTTCGAAAACGTTTAACATCGGAATTGACTTGAATCGAGAGTGTCGGGATTTAGAAGTGATAATCAGGCTCCTCCTCCTCCTCCTAGGGCCCAGTGTGTACATACAAGCCAACTGATGCCTTCCTCAAGCAGCTGTTGCTGGACAGTGCCTACTTCCCAAGCACGATGTACTCCAACCCGACCGAAAGCAAGCACAACCATGCTGTTCGTCGTGGTCCCAACCAGTTTACAGCTGCTGAGGAAGTGGCAGAGAAAGAGGATGTACCTGGCATCATCGTCAGGTGGCATGTACTCCTGGGCGGTGAAGAGAATCGCCAAGTACCAGGCTGCCTTCACCACCGGCCGACCTTCCTCCTATCTCCACAAGGTGGACCAGCCGCTGTACGCCTCGTGACAAAGGCCT
The DNA here is from genome assembly GCA_024499935.1 of Tyrophagus putrescentiae. Lineage (NCBI taxonomy): Eukaryota > Metazoa > Arthropoda > Arachnida > Sarcoptiformes > Acaridae > Tyrophagus > Tyrophagus putrescentiae. Next base: position 1,023,625 of record JAMZRA010000001.1, read on the forward strand.
ACGGGGACAACCCTCGTATTATGGCCTTGTTTCGATCAAAGAATACGTCAAGGAGTGCTTCAAAGTTGCGCTCCGTTTCGTGCGCCTCATGGCCACCAGAAGCACGTCCCTAGCCAATTACGAGGAGGTTTGTTGGTATTTTTGAAAGATTGGCTAGGACGAGCTGGACTCCTTCACTTTGCCGCCACTTTGTCTACATTGGCATCGCCCTGGCCACTGACGAGCCTGTTGCGGAAGGGAAACACGAGTTGGGCCATTTCCGATGCCAACAGCCGTTCTAACAGCTTTTTTCCTCTGTAAGAAGATAAACACGCTTTATTTACTTTTAAATTTCAAAATAATACAAAATGAGTGAGTGAATAGGATAGAATTTGTGTGTGTGTGAGAGAGGAAGGATTGACTTTGCAGAGGAAGAAAACGAGAGGAGCGTCTTCTTTAACGAGAGTCAAACGTTAGAAAAGGAGTATTGAGGCTTCCAGAGAGAGAAGATGTTTCTATTGAGTGGGGGGTGTGGGATTTTGTGCTGTGTGGTGATGAGGTTAAGTTGAAGTAGAAGGAGATGAGAATATTCAGGTTCTGCTGTTGTTGGTTCTTGAGATCCGAGGTAAAGTTAGAGTTCTCGACTAATCATCTCTCCTTCTTCTTCTTCAATGTTCTATTACTTCGCTTCACTTCTTCAGTTGTCCAGATTGAGGGCCACCTGGTCACCGCCGTCCTCGCCGGTCTTTGTGTAGCTGGCCACCGTCTCCGAGGTGCTCAGAGCCGAGTAACCGGCACCACCACTGCCGCAGCCCTTGTAGACGGCCTTGCCGCTGCAGGTGGCCACCGGCGTCTGGTTCAGCGGCTTGACGCCCTGGGCACGGACCAGAGCGATGCTGGTGAAGAGCGGGTCGGGAGGGTGCGCACGGTGCGTTCCAGAACTGCGGTTAGGTGGAAATAGAAATAGAAACATGGCGTTTAAAATCGAAAATCGAAACCAAACTCAAATCATCTAAAAACTCAAAGACAGAAGAACCTCACTCTGTGGACAAAGTAGAAAGCAATGTCGAGGACGCGGAAGGCGGGCGTCAGCAGCCAGACGGAGACCAGCGTCAGCAGGGCAAAGACAACGGCCCAGATCAGCGCCAGCGGCACGGCGAGGATCACCGCCAGCAGGCGGTACACCCAGAAGCGGACAAAGGAGAAGAGACCAAAGGCGAGGCGGTAGGCGCCGTCGAAGCCCTGCGCCGCGTCCGGCTCGCCGATGATGTCCTCGAAGTTCACCTGAAGGAAAGGAAGAAAAAGGTGGTAAGTTTTCGAACCCCAAACAAACTCCTTATAAAGACTTACATTGACGTGCTCATTCACCGATCGCTCGTCGCGGTCGAGGAGGTTGATGCCCACGGTGAACTGGTTGACCGGGGACCAGGCCTTGCTGCAGCCGCCGGCCACCACCGAGCTGGAGCCATTGGCGGCGCCGTTCGCAGCCTTGGCCGCCTCCTTGGCCGCCTTCTTCTCGGCCTCCTTCTCCGCCTCCTTCTGCTTCTTCAGCTCTCGCTCTGAAAGTGAAAAGGTGAAAAAAGGTTAAAATCCGATCATCACTAAACTCATCCTCCACTCGATTCTCCCTACCTTCCTCCTTCTTCTTCGCCTTCTCCGCCTTCAGCGCCTTCTTCTTCTCCTCCTCGGCGAGCTTCGCCTGGCGCTTGCGCTCTTCTCCTCCTCCTTCTTCTTCTTGGCGGCGTCCACGGCGTCATCGGCGGCGGCCTTGCTGCCTCACCTCAGTGAAGCCACAGCTTCGGCGCCCTCAGCCGTCTTCTCGGTGCTGCTGCTCTTCAGCTCAATCTTCTCCTTCTCGGCGTCGTCGAGCATCGGCAGCGTCGACTCGTTCAGTTTCGACTTGGAGTCAGTCTTGCGGTCAGACATCGTGGTGGTGGTCGCTTAGATTTTATGTAGTGTTAATGGGATGATGAAATAGAGGTGGTGGTGAAAGTAGGTGCTGCTAAAGGTGTGATGATGTTTTGCGTGGGTAGTAGGTGAGAAGGTAGGATAGAGTGGGCAATTAGTTAGATTAGAAAGGGAAGAATAATAATAAATGATGAAGGATGGTAGCGGACGCACAAGTACAAGCAAACAAAATCTAATTAATTAGCCGGGCAATTAGCAGCGACGTTAATGTGCCGAGCGAGAGTGCACTCAAAAGAGGAAGCGAGAAAAGGGCGCGCAAACAGTGGTCTGCTTACTTCTGATTCTGCTGCTGTTGCTGCTGCTGCTACCAATCGAGAAACTTCTGCCAGTGAGTGAGAAAATGACCGTTACAGTCGGGGCCATTTAAACGTGCAGAGACCCAGCAACAGCAGCAGCAACTTCCCCAGCTACTCATTGGCCAGTGCTTCAGTGGTTTTCAGTGGCCGCCGTGAGAAGTCACCGCCCATCGTCGAGCATTTAAACGCACACTCGCACTAGTCAGAGACTCAGCGATCCTCTCCTCTCTCTTTTTCTCTATCTTTCCCCTTTGGCCCTAGGGCTCAAAAAGCAGTCATCCAACTCTGGCAATGGGGAACGTTGGCTGGCTGACGTTTAAATGGCGCGCAAGCACACTCGATAAGCTGCTGCACGCTAGGCTAGAGACTGAGGCAGCGACAACGCAACAATTTAAAGTGCAGCAAAGAAAGTCTACAAAATATCTAAAAAGCTACAGATTCTAAAAAGCGATATTCTGGCGTGTCTTCACGCACCAGTGCCAAACTTACCGAACTTGGTAGCAGAAATCGTCCGGTGGAGAGGAAGAGGATACGATGCGATGAGGACGGTACAGACACAAATGCTGATAAAAACACACACACAACCACTCGGTCTCGGATGACTTCTCGTTTCACGTCCGGTGACAGTGACAGTCAGTGAGTCGAATAATGAGAAGGATAGCTTCAGATTCAGATTCAGCTTCAGTTTCGGCGACTACACACAGCTCAACACAGCTCGACGGTCAGATGGCAAATGAGAGAGCGAGAGGAAGAAGGCACTGCTGCTACCACCGCCACCACGACCACGATCACCACTCCAACAGCAGCAGACGATTCAACGTGCGCGCTTCGGGCAACTTTCTTCAGCTTCGACTGCCACTGCCGCCGCCGCCGTCGGCCGAGGTGTGGTCTGGCGAACCGCACCCAATGGAGAAGCTGTGGTGGTGGCAGCAGCAACAGCTAAGGCTAAGGCTAAGGCAATTCAAATTCGAGGACTAGACTTTCCACTGTGTGTTCGACAGTGGTGGACGGTCATCGCAGCGGGAGGACACTGAGCGTCCTGGACACAGCAGCAGAGAAGGAAAGAAGGAGCACATGTGCTGGAAGAGGATAATCGAGGATTGAGGATTCCGTCGGTGGTGGTGGTGGTGGTGGGGTTGGTGGCATTCTGCCTGCTTGCTTCTGTCCGTCTGTCCACGATGTTCGATGATGATTCAGTGTTGCTGCTGCTGTGGTTGCGATGATTATTACCATCCACTTTCTGAAGGAGTACTGCCCAGTGGAATTGCTTCTCCTCTCTTTCTGATTGATGGCAGTTCACTGATGAGCAGCACAGTGAGAATTGCTCAAGCACTGATAGCACACAGAATCAAAGAGAGAAGGGAATCACTGACCTCAACAGCTGACTCTAGGTCTTCTTAGAACTCAAAGGCAAAAATTCCGCTGAATTCTGCCACTCAACAGGAGCTAATTTTGAGCACAATACTGTCAATTGCGTTTGCTGCTGCTGCTTTGAAGATGCTTTGGGGCTGTGCTGTTGCTTCTTCTTCTCCTCGAGGACCAAAAGGGGTTAAACCCGTCCTTTGCTCAGGCATTGTGTCATTACCCCCAAACGACCAGCTCTTTCTTGGGTGTGATCCAGCTAATGCCTTCCATCTGCTGTGTTCCCCAGCACTACCATCACCACACTAAAATTAAACCCATTTCGGGGGGGAAAAGAGCAAGGCAGGCACTTTCATTTGATAGAAAGACAGAGGGGAAGAAGTTCGGTGTCCATGGGTCAGTGTCACCAGTGGGTGGACAGTGAACCCGATACGACAGCGGAAGGCCTCAGGGTGATCCCTCTCTTCTCCATGGTACAGCCATCACCAATTCTAATGGACATTCATTAAGCATTGTGTCCAGCAGAAACAGTGGCAACAGCAGAGTGGCAGCAGAGGCGGCAAACCAGTCCCCTGAAAAAGAGTAAAGTGTCCATCATCATCAACTGTTGACGACAAAGAAGAAGAGGAAGAAGAGGAGGAAATGGAGTGCAAATGAAAAGACAGAAAAGGGAAAAACAAAGTCTACCCCTGTCTCTCTCTTCTCTCTCTTTTCTCACTAATTACAAAGCAAGGTGATGACACTCGAGTAACAGCAGCAGCAACGAAATGGTGGGAGGTCACCAAAGGCAACACAGGAAAAAAGGAAAAAGCCATTCTCGAAGCTAGCAAAAGATTCTAAGCAGCTGCGAACACTTTACAGTGCAGCTCGAACGAGTGGTGGTGGGGGTGGTGGCAATAATGACAATGCAGTGGAGCAAAAAAGAGCACTCCTCTCGCAAGCAATGGACCCCTTCCCCTCTCTCTCTCTCTTCTCTCCTTCTCACTGAATATGCTATTAGCCGGGTAGGTGGAGGAGAGGGAAGGTGTGAAAGGGCAATGAACTTTGCCCCACCACCGAACTGAACACTGGCGCACTCGAATGTGACCAGAAAGGGAGAAATCTACTCCGGTTCTGCTGCTGCTGCGTCGCCCTGGTCGCCCCCAGCAAGCAGCAGCAGCAGATTTGGCCACCACCACCAGTTCTTGTCATTTTTGCTCAGCCAGCCGTCAGAAGTTGATCGACATTGACAGCTATGGCCAGCAAACACTGCAAACCCAAACCCCACACACACACAAAAACACACAGCAAACCGCTTGTTGCCACTGGTAATGCACCAGTGGAAATGGGAGAGGGGAGAGAAAGAGATTGAGTGCAAAAGGCACCGCTCAAAATCGCCCACTTTTACTGGTGACTTTTGACCGCATGAGATAGTGGGTGGTGGTGGTGGTCACTCCCAAGCATAAACCACAGAGAGTCTATCTCAGTTGGGGGCAATAAAGACTGAGAGCAGTGTTTAGGGGACAAGTGCACTCCACTCACTCACTCACTAGCTGGGGCTCAAAATTGTAACTGACTGACTGCTAAACAGACTATGCAACACACTCCCGGGTGCCCAATCGGAATTTTGTGAGAAAGTCAACGGCTGCTGCTAGGTCCGAGGACTGGGGGTAGAGTGGCCTTGAGAGCCGCCTAGGCCACTCTGCTGATTACACACAGACAGGGGTTGACAATAGAAAGGCAAGGGAAAGCTCAGTGCAATAGCTCACGCTCAGTCTCCACTCTCAAGCCCTCTCTGTCTTTTGCATGACAAGGCTGACAAAGTGGAAGGGCAAAATAGAAAGAGAGGGATAGAGAGGGAGCAACAACAGCAGCAGCAACAAAAAATAGCAAATGCAAAAATAAATTTTGCTATCGAGACTGCTGTGGCAGGAAATGAAGAGAAGAAGGCAAATGGCAGAATGATTGCTCTCGTTTGTCTCTAATGGCTAATAGAGATGGAGAGGGAAATGGAAATGGAGAGCGGACTAAAAAATAGAGAGGACCCCCAAAACTGCTTCCCAAAGATGATGATGATGAGGGCAGCACAGAGCACCATTACTGGCCAAAATAGCCAGTCAGCAGCAGCCCCGCAGACTACTCACTAAACAGAAGATGGACGAGCAGATAGAGCAAATGTCTTCGACTCAGAAAAAAAATTTGAAAGAAGATTTAGAGCTAGTGTTTGCATAGGGCCAAACAGCAGCAAAGGGCTCAAACACGTGTCCACAGTTTCCAATGTAAAACGACCACGTCAGTCACACCATCGAACACCCATCAAAAAGTTCTGGTTTGGTGGTTGTGGTGTTTTTACAAATTGCCCTTCGCTTGTTCGTTCGGTTGCCCACTCTCTAATTAGATCCGAGAATAGATCTGCCGGAGAGATCTCTGTAGAGTTTTGGGGTGTATCTGCAGCACTGACCCAGCGCACTGTATGGCATTTTCGATTCCCCATTCACAGATAAATCTCTCCTTCTCCTCTCCTCAAAAACTGTTCACAACGGCAATTTAGAATATCCCAGGGGGCCAGAGAGGAAAGAAGAAGAATCAGATCAGTCAGCAATCGCTGACAGACGCTAAATAAAACGGGCGACCAAAAAAAAAGAACAAGGAACAAAGAGCATTCGAGAGACGGCGGCGGCGGCGGAAATCTCACGAGAAGCTGAAGGAAAAAAAATGAGAAAGGCAAGCCATCCTCGATGGCGAAAGTGATATCCAGATCAGTTTTACAGAGGGGAAGGGAGGAAGGGAGAGAGAGTAAACAGAAAGGAGGAAACTTCGAGAGAGCGAAGATCAACAGCAAAGTTCACCACCATCAGCGACCCTGGAATTGGACACTTTTACAAGTGACGAATAGTGCTGCTGCCTGCGCGATGGGAATCTTCACTGGGTAATTTCAAAGTCAGCAGAGAAGAAGACGAAGAAGAGGGAGCAATTAAGCGTGGGGGCAATGTCAGCAGCAATGCCCAGTGCGCTTCTTCAATCAACAGTCTTTGTAGTCTCCAGAATGAAGAAAGTCAGCACAGAGTAGACACAAACACAGCAGAGTAAACACTGGCAATGTCAGTGTCAGCGGTGCTGGTGCAGTGGTATCAAGTGTCAGCTTTCAATGGAGCAGGAATGAAGCGAAGAAGAGGAAGAGCTGATGGAAAAGACATTAGACACCGGAGAGCGAGAGCGTCGGTCATTCTCCAAAAGCTCTATTGAAGACTCTTCATCATCCATCCACTTCACTTCACTTCACTTCTTCACCGTTGACTGCAAATTAGGTTTGCCGTGCTGAGCAAACACACACCAGCCACAGCTAAACATTATTACTTTTGCTGGTCGTCGCCGACGCCGCCGGGAGTCAGTAGGTCGAACTGGAGAGCAAAAACGGCGGCGGCTAATTAGGCTGAAAAGGCAGCATCTTAAATTAGAGAAAACGCCGAGACGCTTTCGATTTGACAGCAGCAGCAGCATCGGCAGCTTTGCTGGCGGCAGGATTGCACATTGCAGCCGGTGGTGGTGGTGGTGGTCAGTGTCAGTGTCAGTGCTGCCTAGTCAGTCGCTAAAAATTCGCCAAAGAAGAAGAAAATGGCAAAGCCATTGAAGAGGTGGCGAGTCGCCGCAGCCGTCGACGGCCTTGACTGCCTCTGCAGCAGCAGTTTAGGCGCAGTAATCAATTGACTCCTCTCCATCTCTTTCCCTCCTTCCCTCCTTCCCTCCATTCACTTCAATGCTCCATCCGTCAGACGCCTCGCAGACTTCTACCTACAAAAATGAAAGAAAAAGTATCCACTGCTCAAGAGGGAGAAGAAGAAGAAAAGAGTGTGAGCACAGTGTGTCCAATGGCTATTCTTTTTCTTCTTTTCAGTTTGGGTACCCCACACACTCAGACACTCAGTCAGCACTAAGTCAGTCAGAGACAGGCGTGTGTGTGTGTCAGTATGAATGAGTACACTGGTAATGGCAGTGGTGGTATTGCATAACAAAGTTAGTGAAACACTGCAGTGCCACTCAATAATGATAGTAATGGCACCACCACCACTATTACCAGCATTGCCATTGCCATCACCATTACCATCATCATCGTCAGCAGCAGCCAGGCGATAATAAATTAGCAAAGAAAAAGACGCGTGCTGGGGAGCAGGCACAGAGGCTCAGGGAAGAGTAAGCAAAAAGTAAGCATGCTGCCGGCAAAGGAATTGCTGCGACGACCTGGGATGCAGCAGCAGCATTAGCAATGGGAAAAACTACTGCAGCAGCAGAACCTGAAGGATCAGGAATAGCAGGCAAGGGGAAGGGAAAGAAGAAGAAAAGCAATTGATTATGCTAATCGATTGAGCAACCTAAAAATATACCGAGTCACTGTCGCATCTGTGTAAAGAGCAGCAGCATCAGCAGCACTAAGCACTCTGCAATGGATGTGCAACAGAATGTGCAACAGCAGTTCGGGCATACCAGACTGCACTGCAAACACACACACCGACACACTAAAATCTGCAACACTAAACTGTTAGAATCCGTTGTTGTTCCGACGACCCCCTTGTTGCCGTGGTGGGGGGTGCTCTGTGTTGCAGTTGTAGACTGCCATGAACCGCTGCTGATGTTGCGGGCAGGCAGCAGCAGTTTGTCGCTGGAATGCAAACTATTTTCAGTCGGTCAGAGGAATAGAGAGAGAGAGAGAGGGAGTAAGGCAAATAGAACAGAAACTGAAGCAGAAATTGAGCTGAAGAGTGCAGAGCTGTAAATCATACTTTGGGCTGCTGCTGCAGTTGCAGATTAATCTCAGGCAGACGGCGGCGAGACCCCGTGCGCCGTGCTTTTAGTGAGGAAAAGTGCACGCGCAGCAGCCCCGTATAATGTGGCCCTTAGAGAAGGGACAGCAGTAGAAAAAGGTCAAAGTTATTGACATGGTCAGGGAGAAAGGAAGGGAAAGATTTAGTGCGACAAGTGCGCTGGGGAAAGAGGGAAAAAAGATAGAGCAAAACCCGTTGGCCGAAAAAAAGGCATGGAAATTACTGATTGAATATCCAATCAGCTTATCCTCAAGATGTGTTCAACAGATTAAGAGGGGCAATAAATCGATAATCCGAGAGATGAGCAAGCAGAAGCGGCAGCAGCAGCCATCAATCGGCTAAAGCTGACAAATCCAGACAGACACACACACAGAAGGAACTCGTGTCGGGTATTTATTTTTTTCTTGAAAAAAGGGGCAGAAATGGGAAAAGGTAGAAAAGATAATGTTTTGGCAAAAGAAAATCAGTTAACCAAATCGTTGTAAGGGTGTGCTGCTCCTCAGCGGTACAGCTCATCTGCCTGCCTACTGCTGCTGTGCTTGTACTCAAATTCAGCGCATTTATAATGAAGGTAGATGTCGGCAACCTCTTCATCTAGGAGGGGGGGGGCGGCAGTAAAGGGAAAAGAGGAAAGGTAAGGAAAAAAAGATAGAAAAACAAACAAAAGTCAAAGGGGTAAGTAAGCTGTCAGATAACATAAAAAGGGGGGAAGGGAAAAAGAAACTAAATCGTTTCTACTTACAATCTTTTCGTAGGTTTGCAAACCGTGACCAGACTTTGTGTCATGCGGGGAAGTAGCGGCGTTCCTGGGCCCACCTTCTCCCCTACTTGTGCTGCAGCTCGGGAATCACTTGAAGGAGTGCAGGGGGACGACGCGGTCGTCGTGATCGGCTAATCAGAAGGGGAAAAAGGAAAGGAAAATTACACCAAACCCAAGGAAATTCCCCCCAAAACCTCTTCTTACCCGTCAAGAAAGGGTGGCCGGAAAGCGGTCCACATCGCCGGGGACATTGTGCAGCGGCGAGAGGCGAATCAGATTGCGAAAGTCCGCCTCCTTCTCCGGGTTGCCGTACTCGGACATCCAGGCGTGGCCAATGGTGAACTTGTGAAAACGCAGAAGGTCCATCACACTAAATTAAAAGTAAGTAAGTAAGTGTCATTTGATTAGCCAAATAAATCAAATCAAATAAAGGAGAGAGGGAAAACGGGCGGAAATGTCCATCATCCAACACTTACCCAACGTGGGCAATGCCGGCGGCAAAGAGCTCCGGTCGTTGATTGCTGACGGCGCCAATCAGGAGGCCGCCGTTGGAGCCGCCCTCGATCCACAGTCTGAAAAGGAAGAAGAAAGTTGAAGGTTAGGGCAAAATCCCCCAAAAGCACTCCATCACCAAAAGTATCTCACTCACTTCTCTGATCTGGTGTAGCGCTCCTTGGTGAGGTACTCCGCGGCGGCAATGAAATCATCAAAGCAGGTCTGCTTCTTCTCCAACTTGGCGGCATTGTGCCACTTTTCGCCGTACTCGCCGCCGCCCCGAATATTGGCCAGCGCGAAGAGGCCGCCCAGATTTTCCATTAGAATAATGTTCTGCAGACTAAAGGACGGCTTGATGCTGACGTTGAAGCCGCCGTAGGCGTACAGGCGACAGGGCGCCTGGCCGTCCTTGGTAAAGTCCTAAAAAAATTTTAAAACAAGTTAAACCTTTAAAAACTTTAAAAAAAAATTCCACTGCACTGTTTACCTTCTTGTGCACCAGAAACATGGGCACCTTTGTCCCATCCTTGCTCTCGTAGAAGACCTGCTCAGTGACAAACTTAGTGTGGTCAAAGTTGGCGGGCTTTGCCTCGCGAAAGACCGTCGGCGCCTTGGTCCCCGTCACGCCCTCGCCCTCCAGCACCAGGTGGTAGACGATGCCGGGAATTAGAAAGGAGGTGAAAGAGTAGAAGAGCTCCTTCTGCTCGCGCTTCGCCGCCAGGCCGGTGACGTTGCCCAGCGGCAGGGGCAGCTCCCGCAGGAGCGACCCGTCCGCGAGGCGGTGCAGCTGGACGCGCGAGGTGACGTCGCGAATGTAGCTGGCGACGATCAGGTCGCCGGCGGCGGCCACCGCCCCCTCGAGCACGTCCTTCGGGTGCTCGGGCACCAGGTCGGTCCAGGAGGCGGGCAGCCGGGCGGCCGCCACGTCGGAGAGGTCCACCACGCAGAGGCGGAAGTTGCTGGCGTTGGGGTTGGTGCGAAAGACCGCGCGGGCGTCATTGGCGACGTAGTAGTAGTCGGCGTTGAAGACGTCCACCACCGTCTCCAGCGGCAGCGGCCGGTGATGACCGGCGCCAGTGGATCAGCAAAGCGGTGGTAGTGCCAGAGGTTGTACTCGCAGCTGTGGTTGGTCCACACGTGCAGGTAGTGGCCGCAGTCGCTGATGGAGGCATTGAAGCGGTAGTTGGGCTCGTCGGGGCGCTCGTAGACGAGCACGTCCTCCGTCTGGGGGTGCCGATGGGTGGTAGTAGAGCTTCTGGTAGGTGCACTCGGTGGTCTCGGTGCCGTCCCCCTCCAGCCCGGAAAGGCGGAGTAGAAGAAGCCGCGGTTGTCGGGGCGTCCAGGTGATGTTGCTGAACTTGAGGCGAGTCAGCACCTCAGGCAGTCGTTGCCGGTGGTCGACGTTCTTGATGCGCAGGCTTTCCAGTCGGAGCCGGAGGTGTTCAGGCCGTAGGCGAACCACTTTCCGTGAGAAAGAAAAATGAAGAGGGTTAGAAATTGCCTTATAGAAAAAAGAAAGGTGAACTTCACAAACACCGACCATCCTTGCTGAACTCGCAAGTGTAGGAGGACATGGAGACGGTGCCGTCCTTGCTGAGGGTGTTCGGATCGAGGAACACCTCCTGCTTGGCGTCCAGACTGCCACGCATGATGTACATCACCGCCTGGTTCTGCAGTCCCGAGTTGACGTTCATGTAGTAGTTGGGGCCCTCCTTGAAGGGACACCCGTAGCGAGGGTACTCGAAGAGGTCGCGCAGTCTACCAAAGAGAGAGAGAGAGAGAGAGAGAGAGAGAGGAGAGAGAGAGAGAGAGAGAAATAGAATTGCGAAATCGTGTTGAACAGTTTCATTATCATCATCATCCTTACCGAGAGATGATGGCACCTCGGTGCGGACACGACTTGATGTACGGATCGGTGATGGCATTTTGCGCCTCGACAAACTTCTTCGTCTCCTCGCTGTCGGCATCCTCCAGCCAGCGGTAGGCGTCCACCACCTGGACACCGTAGGAAGTGTAGGTCGTCGACTCGTCTCGACGCACCGCCGGGTACTTGAACTTTCCGCCTCCGGTCTCCTGAGAGTCTCCTCCAGCGGCGGCGGCGGCAACGGAAGCAGCAGCACTTGCCATGGTGTTCAACAGATCGGCTTGCAGCTGAGTAGCCTTGATGGCGGCCTGGTCGAGAAGTCTGCGCAGTTGCGTTTGCAGGCGGTTCCAGTCCATTTTGGGAGGTTTTGGAAGGAGCAAATGAAAGTGGAGAAGAAAGAAAGATGACATTTTATTTGGCTTGAACAAACAGGAAGAAAAATAGAAGTTCGAAATGCGCAACACATTTACCCGGAAGTGATGAAAGGTTTGGAATCCACAAGTTCGAAAGTCCTAGGAGTTCTACAGCTACGTTGGACAGAAGCTGCCGCGTTAAAAAGTGACAGTCCTCGAGAGGAGTATCTGTAATCTGATCGAGATGATGATCTAAAGCTGATGATGTTGCTCTTGATCTTTGAGTGCTGCTGAGAAGTGCCAAGTCATTGGCTAGTGACTTTGATCCAGAGAGAGAGAGAGGAAGAGACTGGCCGTGTTGTTAAATAGCCGCAGCAGATGTAGCGTCTGCCACTGTGCTGTTGATTCACTTCACACAAAGGCCGCCTGCTGATTGGCCGACGCCGGTGGCCCACCACCGAGCCGGGGGCGCGATCTGGCGGCCAGACCGGGGGAATAGCGAAATCGAACCCAGCAGCAGCATCAGAATCATCATCAAACCTCGAAGATTCTGAAGACTGCTGAAGAACCACCATCAATCCCACTCTAATCCAATCATCGGGTCACCATTGGACCCGTTCACTGTCTCACCATTTCACCAGGTCTCGCAGTTTTCGGTCGATTAGCCGTCGCTACCGAGAAACTGACATTGTTTTCTCCGCCACCTTCTCTCTTTTTTCTTTTTCACCTACCGCTGATGATGAAGATAAATTGTTTTCTGCCATTATCGATCCAATTATGTTAAGAAGGAGAGCACACGCCGAAGCACGCTCAAGTACAGGTTCAGGCTCTTAAGTGATCTTGTCGTCGTCGTCGTCCTCGTCGAGTCTTTGTACGCGTGAATAATTAATGGACGCGGCCTACATGTGTCAATCGATGAGAGAGAAAGAGAAAAAGACTGAAGAGAAGCGCTCATTGAGAGAAGCGCGCAACTACTTCCCTTCGCGTACTACAGCTGCCTAGTTACCGCCGAAATGAAAGAAAAGCAAAAGGGGCCGTTGGGGTGATGGTCCTGGAAGCTTTGGAATCAAAAAGTCCTTCTCCCTAGACAAAAACAAAAGACAAAAAAAGATTTGTCCCGGGGAAATTAAAAAGTGCAGTGCGGTGAAAAGGGAAAAAAGAAAGAAAAAATAGGAAAATTTTGCCCTGCTACTTAGAGTCAAATTTAAAAAAATTAATTAATTAAAAGAGGAGGGGGGGAGGGGAGAAGACTAAAATAAAATAAAAGAATAGAGTGAGGGGAAAAAGAAAAGAGACAGAACGACAGACAACACTGCTTTTACAATGTAGAAGAGTTCAGGGAAAGCTTTTTAGGGTAAAAACACACTCTAAGCTTAGTACATTTGCGGGTTGGGACTTCATATCATAATTTGTTTGGGGGAATCGTTGGTTGGTTGGTATGATTTTTAAAATTATGAATTGGTCGGCTTAGTGTTGTGGTATGTGTGGAGGTCCCAATCGCCCCCACCCCCTGATCAGGGCCCACTGCTAGCTTAGTCCAATCGGGGCTAAAGTATAAGAAAAAAGTGATTTTTAATTTTTGAGCTTTCTTTTGGCTTTAAAAAGCGTCACTGTTCAATTCCCTCCGCCTCTTTCCCCTTCCATGCTCGGCACGCTTTGAAGTGATCGTGGGGTGGGCCCGAAAGGAGCGCCTGGATGACAGAAAACTCGAATTTGCAGGGGGCCGGGACTCCATTGTCAAAAGGGGGAAAAAAAAGATTAGTACGGGAAAAAAAAATTTAACAAAGAAAAACTCCTTTAGAAGGGGGGCGTTTTTCAGCCAAAAACAAAAAAATTTTTAGTTTTTAAAATGTTGGAACAAAACACACCCACTCACTGTCAATGTGGAGGTAGATTTTAGTCAAAATCGCACTTTGGGGGCAGCAGGGATACTCCTGGGGAGGAAAGCCCCTTGAAGCGCCCCCTTCAAAGGAGACTAAAAGGGGTGAAAAGGGAGAAGTGAGAAGATTGAAAAAACAAGAAAAAAGTGATAAACTTCAATTACGCCTTCTGGCCGGCGACACGACGTGAAAGTAGGGCTGTTTGTCGGGCCCGCCGAATGCCCCCGGCTCCGCCTCAGGCTTGTGTTCCCCCGGGAGAAACATTTTGAAAAAGGGAAAAATGTCAAATCTCCTCAAATCGCCTTCCTTTGGAGATTCTTCGGGAACCTGCCATTTTCGTTTTTTTGCTGTAGCTCAGAGAGCGCTGTGTGGCGCGGGTGTTTTCCCCTTGAGAGGTTGAAGGAGGAGATCAAAATAAAATTTTGCTGAGAATCGTGTCGTCGTCGATTTGTTTTTTTTGTTGCCCCTTTCTTCCCTCTTACCCCAAAACAAACACAGGGGCAGACAGAGGAGACTCTGCGCTTTTTCGGTCGGCTGCCCTGGTTGGAATTTGGCGACCGACCAGATTTGGGCGGGAAAGAAAAAAAGACAGCAGAGAAAGAGAAGGCTTTCTCATTTCAATCTCTTTTTTTGCTCTGCCATTTCTTTCTTTTTTACGTTTGGGTTCTTCGTCTTCTTCTTTTTTCTCGGTTGTGCGTAGCGAGACGGGGGTTCGGCGGGGCTACGGGGGGAGCACCCCGGCCCAGTGCGCCCCCCCTGTAGGGGGGCGGCGCTCGCAAAGGAGGACCCTTTGCGCTTGAAAACGAGGGGTTTTGGGGTTTTTAAACTAGGAAATGAACCCGATTAAAATTTTAAAAAAAAACTAAAAAACTTTTTAAGAAAAACATGGTTCTTTTGTGCTTAATTTTATTGCACTTTAGATAAAAAAAAAATGATGACAAAAACTTCAGTTTTCCATTTGGATGGTGGGGTGGGGAGGACGTGTAAATGTACCGTGTACGTAGTCCACACCGGGGGGTCAAATGGCCTGAACCCCGAAGCCGTTTGGGGTTTTTAGTTTAGAGAAAAAAAGAAAATGGTAAATGAAACATTAGCAATTTTTAAAAGCCCCCTCCCGCTTACATCGCAAAAACTTGCCATGAGCCTCCTTGGCGGGGCCAGCCCCCGCCGGTGCCCTCAATAGCTCCAGGACTTCCCAGCTTTCCCCGGGGGGGGGCAAAGTGGGGGTAGAGCACGCCGAGATGTCCTCGAGGGGAAGCTTTTGATTTGCGACGCCTAGAGGACAAAAGAGAAATTGAATAAAAATAAAATAGAACACAAAAACCCCTTTTTCCTGTACTCAAAGGGTGTAAATCCCGGGCCAATGGCCTTTTGGGAAGCGCCTGCGCCCCGTCCACAGAAACTGGCGCTCCGGGGCCTCCCGCTTGGCAGGTAACCGCGGGCGAATTTTTTGCCCCGAGGGGTGGGGGTACGGCACAGTATGCAGGTCCCCCGCACCGCCGGGCAACAGCGGCGGCGGGGGGAAGAGGACAAAGAGATTTGAGGAGGGGGGAGGAAAAGGGGGTAAAAATAGCGGATGATAAAGATGATCCGCACCTTGGGACCCTGCAGCCCAACTCCTCCGCCTCCCTCCCCCGGCGTCCGTCATGGCACTGCTGCTCGAGCAGGGCAAGGGTCGCGAATGTGGGGGGCCCCATGGGCCCTCGGCGCCCCCGATAGCCCTGCAGCCCCCTTCTGCAGTGAATCTGACCCCCGGCCTGGTTCGCGGGGGGCGTTGTACCCCAGCACCCCCCAAAACCCCCGCTTGAGGGCCCGGTGGGGGAAAAGGCGGCCTCCCGTGGTCCCACCCTGCCAGCGACCCTGCACCGTCGCTCCTCCTTCCCCTTCCCGGTTTTGCGCAGGAAGAGCGGGTAGGGTCGGAGGCGCCCGGGCCCCCGGGCTGATTCGTAGGGGAAAGAGACTCCCTTCACTTTCCCCCGCAGAAAGAGAATGACCCGGTGAGAGTGGGGCGCCGGGTGAGGGGGGGGAATCGAGCGCTCCAGCTTTCCCCCCCCCGCGGAAACAGGGTATTTGCTGGGGTTTGGGATTGCTGGTGGTCATTTCCCCGTGAGGGAGCTTCTCAGGGCCCTTCGAGGGGACAGGGTGGGGGTCGGTAGTGGTGGAGTTGGGGGGGAAAAAGGAAAGACAAAAAAAGGGAAGGCCCCGATACAGCCGTGGTCATCGAAGCTGGGCGCCCTTTCGCGCGGCTTATTGCATTGATTTGTGGGGGTTGAAAGGGGAAAGGTTAGTTTGAGGAACAAAAAGAAAAGGATTCCCCAAAAAGTGAGGAAAAATTTGAAGGTGTCGTTAAAAATGTGTGATGTTTATGTGTATTGCCCATGGGGAAATACTGGTTTTTCTGGCTAAACCATATTTGGAGGCGTTTTCGGCTTTTGAGCCCTTTGCTGAAAGACTTGGAAGACCGGGTAAACCACCAATGTTTCATTTGGCAAGGTAGAAAACAAGATGTAATAGAAAAAAAAAACCCAAAATTTTGCAAAAAACCTCCTTCTTCAAAAGTCGAAAAAGTTTTTCGCTGCTCCGAGTTGGAGTCCCCCGGGCAAGAAGTCTCCCCCCCAAGTCGTATCTGAAAAAAAAAAAGAAAGAATAATAAAAATTTTCAATTTTTACAAAAGGGCAAATTTTTTTGCGACATCCAAAGCCGATCATCGAGGCATTAAATGGGAGGCAGGGTACCAGGGTTTTATATGATTAGCAGAGTGTGCAGTTTTTTTCCTTTCAAAGGGAAACTTTTTCCTCTCCAAACAAAAAATTAGATAAAAAAAAGTCCAAACACCAAAATCAAATGTTTTGGGAATGATGCTGACAAAAACAAAACAACAAAAAACAATCGAGCCATCACAACAACCGTTCCCCCAGCAAATACAGCTTTTGAAAATAAATGAAGGGATTTACGCTGAATTTTTCGTCAAAAGGGAAAAAAAAAGAATGGAGAAAAAGAGCCAAATTAAAATTAAAAAGTCAAGTGTGTGTGTTTAAATTTCAAGGAAAAGGGGTGAAATGAAGGGGAGGGAGATAAAGCGAAAATCAGGAGGAGGAATCTCGCAAAAAAGGGAGAAGAGAGGGGAGGGTTATATTTAAAACGAAAACCAAGTCTGTAAAATGTTTCTTTGTATCGACTGTGCGACTTGGGAAGGGTATCACCGTTTTCGAAAAAAAGAGAAGCTAGGGGGAAACCCCTTTTTACCCCACAGAAAATATTTCTAAAAAAAAAAAAAAGGTGAATGGAAAAAAATGGGAAAGAATTTTTAAGAGAAAAAGGAAAAGGGGCTGAATTCGTACCCGGGGAAAAATTCGTAAAAGAAAAGGGATAGGTATACACAAAGTTGGGGGGGTGGGGAAAAATAAAATTGCAAAAAGGAAGAAAGTAAAAAAGGGGAGACGAGGTGAAAAAAAAGAAAAAGGGGGAAGAGAGATGTTTTTTAGTAGAAACCCCTTTTGCGACGACTTGCTTCTTTTGGAGGCCGTAGCCCCCCCCCCAAAGGGGCCCGGCCCAAATATCTCGAGGGTTTTAAGAAGAAATTGAGCCGGGGGCGGGGGAGGTCGTGGGGGTGGGCGCGGGGAGGAGCGGGTCCACCCCAAAAGGAAGATCAGCGAGCGGTCTGGCGGGCCTGTACCGCGTCGACAGTACGCTTAGGGGTGACGGGTTGTCGTCAGCTCGCCGGGTTGGGCCCCCGTCCGCCAGTAAGGCCCGGGGGCAGGCGGACGCCCCCGGGGTGGGGAAACACTGCCCCGTTCCCCCCCGTACCGGTCTCAAAACGCGAGTCAGTAAGCGAATGTGAGGGGAGGTGTCGTGGTCGCGCCCCGAAAAATTTTTCGCACCGGCCTCGGAAATGGGGGAAATGAACGTTGGTAACGATGAGGGGGTTAAGGGAAAATTACTGGTCCCCTCCGTCGGCGTAGCGATGGTGGCGTTTTTGATCATCGCCGAATGGGGATGGGTGTGCGTTGGGGCCGTTTGGGTTGGCGTCGTGTCGAGGAAGATGCCCCGCCGAAGAAGTAGCGGCGCTGCCGAAAAAGTTTTCGGGGAAGAAGATCAAAAATTAAAGGTTCGCCTTTTTTTACTAAACCCGAAAACTTCATTACCCGGCCTGATCGGGGTGCTTAACGTACCCCGAGGCCCTGCCGTCGCCCAAGAGTCCTTTTCCCTGGCCGGGCCCCCTTTAAAATCGATCAAACCCCCCAGTTTGGGGAAAGTAGATTGGGAGAGGGGAGGAAAAATAGAAAAACTTTAAAAAACCCTTTAAATAGCAAAAAAAGCCAAAACTTAAACTTTGTTCCAATCCCCCCGGACTCGGTGTCCGTGGGAGGGAAAGAAATGGTGGTGACCCTGGTGTTTCCGAAAAGTCCCATTGGGGAAAGGTCATGCCGGGGTAGGTGAAAGGGTGGTGGATGGTATGAAAATTTGGGTATGGCCCAAAATAAACCCACCCAAAAAAGGGAACAAAACCCTTTATATGGCTGGTGAGCGAGTGTCCCGCTGGGGTGATGCCGATTCCCCCGACCATTGTGCTGATTTTGCCCGACCCAGCCGCCGAGAAAATAGAAAAAAATGCAACAGTTTTCACAAAAAGAAATGGGCCTGTCGTGTTTTAGCCCCGATCGAGCCCCTTCGTCCCTTCGCCCACGTCGTTGTCGGTGCAATGATTGGGGCTTACTAAAAAAGGCTTTAAAATGTGGACAGGTGTCCATAGGAGCGCAGGGACAAATGCTGTGCGCCAATGTGAATGATGGGGGATTGGTGGCCCGAGGGGCGTGGTTTTGATATAGGTACGGGGGAAAAAGAAGGTAACGGCAGGGGGAGGGAAAAAAAAGCTCTGCCCACACGATCAATGAGGAACTATCAAAAGTGGAAACCGGCCAAAAGGCGTTAGTTTAGATTTCTTGCCCACACAGCTTTGGAACGGCGGCGACGGGGGCCCGTCGGCTCTTCCTCTCAGATCTGCAGAGATGCCGCCCGCAGGCAACACTTTGGTAATTTAGCGAAAACTTTTTCTTTTGGGTTTTGACCCGATTAGAAAATAATCCTAATTTTTCCCATCAAGAGATTACCAAAATTTTTACCTTTTTTAGATCCTGGTGATACCTTTTTTTTCCTTTTTGTTTCCAGTTTTCGTACCAAGGCCGTAGCGATTTTTTTTGAAATTAAAAATTATCTTTAAACAGAAATTTTTTCAACTTTGAATCCTTTTTCACCAAAAACTAACCAGCAACTTAAATAAAATGGTTTATATTTTTAAAATTAAGAAAAAAAAGAAGAGGTTGTGGTCAGCGGGGGCTATACTTTTGAAGGTGTGTAAGAAAGAGTAAGATGGGAAAGTGAAAAGGGGGGAGAGGGGAAAAGGGGTTCATGTTTACAGAAAGAGATCAGAAGGGAAAAAAAAGGGGAGGGGGAAGTGTGATTGGGTGGTTGGGGGTGGTGGTGTGTGGAATAAAATCTACCGAACAGAAGAAGAAGAAAGGATTTAGGCGTGGGTTGGGGCCAGCAGGTAATCAGGCGCGAAAAAAAAAAAAAAAAAAAGAATAGTCAAAAAAAGGGGCGTGGGGTGAGGGGTGTGAGTGATGGGTGGGGTTTTTTTGTGCAAACACAAAGGTCTTTTCAGGGGGGTCAGGTCAGATTAATTGGGGGGGCGGGGGAGGGGGTTTGGATGTTAGTTTTTGTTCAAAGAAGAAAATAAAAAATCTGGAGGTTTTGTGAAGGGGGGAGGGGGGGGAGGGGGAACGTTGAAGAAGTAACAGTGAAAAGTCATATGGTTTAAAAGGGGCTGGTGGATACGGAGGGGATTGAAAAAGTTTAAGGGTATTTTTCAGAAAGAAGGGGGGAAAGGGGGCTTTTCAAACTAGTTAGGGGAATTTGTAGAGGTGGGAAAAAAGGCGAATTTGTTCAATTTGGTGTGGTAGAAAAAGCTGCAAATTTTTAAGTTTTTTTGTTGAAAAAATAGGGTTCGGCCCGGAAAAAAAAACGGGGTGGAGTGTTTGGGGGTACAAAAGCTGAGCAAATTTTGGGCGTGTGGGGAAAAAGATGGCTGGAAATGGGGAGGAGTGTCAATGACTTTACAAATGTTTTCCCGAGAGAAAGGAGTTTTTAAGGGGAAATTTAAAAACGATAAAAGAAAAGGAGGATGGAAGATGGGGAAAAAAAACAAAAAAGGTGGAGGGGGGGAGGGAGGGGGGAATAATAAAAAGTATAGTATTTACAAAAAAATACACACAAACGTACAAAAGAAAAAAAGAAAAAATCAAAATTTAAAGTCAATGGATGGAGCGTTTAGGAATTTGCTAGAGGCTTTTGCTGCTGTGCTTTTGGGTGTTTGTTTGGAACGGTGCCCTGTGGGGGGTCCTCCCCGGATGTCAAAAAATAAAAGTGAGATGGGTTTGAGTATGGCCCCAGGGGGTTTTGGCGGTGGGACCAAACGAATTTTAGATCTTGGGGTTTGTTTTTTAATTAAAAATTTGATTGCATCATCAGTGTTGGCAAGGCGTTGGTGGAGGGAGGGAGGAGGGGGAAAAGGGGGTGCCAAAATGGAGGAGGGGGGAGGGAAAAGCACAGGTGGACTTAGGTGGGAAGAAGAAAAGGGAAGAAAACGAGGAATCTTGAAAAAAAGCACCCGGGAAAGGGGAAGAGGGGGGAGAAAACAAGAAGGGGGCATCATCAAAAAAAGGGGGGAAACTTAGGCTCGATAAAAAAGGAGAAGGGAAAAAAATGTAAGAAGATCGTCGATTGAGGCTGACGAGGAGGGGAGAGGGGGAAGGAGAAACGAGGGGGAAGATCAGGGTTTTCATCAGCCTTCATGAAAAGGGTGGCAGGAGAAAGAGGGGGGAAGACCTGGATGGGCTCGAGGGATTGAAGGGGGGTTAAGGGGGGAGAGAAGAGAGATAGAAAAAAAAAATGTCAACGATAAAAAGGGGGAAAGAAAAAGGGGGAGTCGGGTGCCCAAAAAAGAAGAAGATAATGGTCAGCACACGTAGTAGTTCAATGACTGTGTTTGTGGTGGTGGTGGTGGGGGTGGTATGGTGGTGGTTTAAATGGGCGGTCTTTGAATCTTGGCGGTTGTAATTTGAAAAGAGAAGAAAAAAGTGAGAAAAGGGGAAAATTTCCCAAAAATTGCAAGGGAAAGAGAGAGAGAAGAAAAAGAAGGGGGGAAAGAAACGGAAGAGAAGAAAGGGTAGTGATTGAAAAGAAAGAGAAAGTTCTTCCTTTTTTAAACAGTGCATTGGCTCGGCGATGGATGACTTTGGTGTTAGGATTTGCAGTTTTTTTGGTTTGTTGTTTGTTTGGGTTGTGGTGGTAGTAGTGGTTTTTCAGTCCCCATTTTTTTTGCTGTTTTTGTTTGGGTTTTCTTTGGATGTTGTTGGTATTTTTAATTGGCGCCACGCCTTCTCGGGGCTCTTTTCGCAACTTTTGGGCTGTGCGCCACCGGGGTCTGCCTCGCCTTGCCGCTGCTGCTGCTGCGTTTTGTCAACCGTACGTCACCGTCATAATCTGAAAGTATTTGTTTTTGAAAAGAAAAAAAAAGGGAAAAAATTTTGCCCAACCGAAAAATTTTTAGTGGGATCTTTTTTTTGGGGTTTTTTTTGGAGCCCTTTTTTAATTTTTTGGCTCTATATCTTTTTTACCCTCTCTGCTGTGGAACAAACAGCAAATGTTGCAGTGTTTGAAGTGTTTTGTTTGTTGGGGGGGTGTAAGCCGATTTGACCCTGACGAAACGAAACGAAACGAATGAAAAGGACAAAAGGAGGGGCTCAGTGTGTGAAATGTTCTCGTCTCGTCCAGCGTGAATTTAGGGTTTGGGAAAAAATTTGGGGAGGAAAGGAGAAGTTTTCGGAAAATGAAAAGTACACCGCCAAGACCGGGGGCGCTGTTCAAGTGAGGGGAGATTTAAAATGACGGAGGTTTTTAAAGTGCTTGGCTAACTGGCCACTTTGATTTTGTAGGAATGGAAATGAAAGAAAATGATAAGTCCCCCAAAATTTTTTTTTGTACTGTGGAAGGTGAAATGTTTGTTTTAGAGGATCCCCTAAAAAAATTTTAAAAAAGGGGGGAGAAAGGGAAAAAAGTAAAGAGATATAAAGTTGAAGCTAATAATGGAGCTTAAAAAAAAGGGTAAAATTATTTTTTAGTAGTAGTAGTGTAGGGAGTAGGGGTGTGCATGAACTCAAAGGCACAGTCTTAAGGGAAAAATTTTAAGTGTTTGTGTGGTGAGGGAAAGGAAAGAATCGGGTAGAATCGATTGGGACAGAATTGCATGGCTGCAGACGCCGTGGCGGAGTCGTGCTGTGCTCGGTTCTACGGGCTTTGTGTCCAGGTAGGAGGAGGAGGAGTTTTTTAGGGGGAAGGATTGGGGTGGTGGTGGGGAAGTTTTGAAGGGGTTTCGGATGAAAAAAGAAGAAGAGAGAAAGAGAGAAGAAAAAGAGAGGGAGAGAAAAAAAGGGGAAAACACGATTTGATCGTGGGATTACTCTAAGTGGTAATGGTGGTAATGGTGGTGGGGGTTTAGGATTGCCAATTTTTTTTCGGAATAACTTTAGGCGATAGGGCGTTCTACAAAAAAATACGAATTAGAAAATAAAAAAATTTTGTAAAAAAAGAAAAAAAAGGGAAAAAAGGAGGAAAATGAGGGGGAGAACACAGTAGGAAAAGGGAAAAATACAACAGAATAACCTGTGACAGCACCAATGAGAGAGATGGAACCGAGTGTGGGGTGTGACAGGCCCAAAAAGAAGTTTTGGTAAATAAAAAGAGCAGTAAAAAAAAAAAAAGAAATTGTGTTTAATTTTGTGAAGTTGTCTGTTATATCGTTGTGTGTGTAAAAGGGGGTAAAAAATGGTGTATAGTGAATAGGAGTGGTAAAAGGGTTTTTAAAAGAAGAGAAAAAAAAGAAAGGAAATGGGGGGCCTCAAAAGCTGAAACGAACACTGAACGAGTAGTAAAAGAGCTAGGGTTCACGTTTTTCTTTGGGACCAGGGTAAATACCCCCGCCGCCAAGGGTAGAGCCTCCCCCCGCCACAGCGCCCGGGGGCAGACCCCCCCCGCCGAGGGCGAGCCCCCTTCCCCCGAATGGGCTCGGGCGTAAGGGCACCGCCCAGGTTTTAAAGGGGTGGGGGCCGCGCGCAAAAACGCCTGCTGCTGAGCGGCCCTTGCTGGGCGGCCGCTCCTTTGCTTTTGGGGGAGAAAGGCGGCAGAGGAGCCGGAAGACCGGAAAAGGCCCACGACCGTTTCTGCGCGAAAAGACGTACCATTCCCCCCCAGGGGAGCGTTAAGACCCAGACGCTGCTCTGGGGTGTTGATGAGCAAATTGGCCGCGGTGGAAGAGGGGGCGGTGGGACTGCCCAAAGTGGGCCCCCCCGTTCGTGCTGGTGCTGCGAAAGGGATTTCCGGGGGTGGCCGAGTTGGGCCGTAGAAGGCAGGGCCGGGGGGCGGCGGCGCCCCGGCGCCCCCCGGGGCCTAGCCATTGGGGCCCGTAGCCGTTCATGCCGCTGCCGCCCAGGTGACCGGGGGGACGTGGGGGTGGGAGTTGTGTCCATTGCTCAGATGACTTCCGCCCCTCCGCCGCCCCATTGGTCATCGCCCCCGTCGCCGGTGAGCCGCCATTGGTCAGGTGGTGGTGACCGCCTCCGCCGTGGCCTCCGTGGCCGCCGTGCTGGAAGGCCGCCGCGGCGGCGGCTGCCGCCTGGGCCGCTGCCGCCGCCTGTGCCTGCGCCACAACTGGCGGCGTGCTGGGCGTGGGCGGCGGCGACCGCTGCCGGCGATCCGCCGTTCATCGAGGCGTTGGCCGCCGCGGTGAAGAGCGCCATTGGGCTGTTCTTCGCCCGCTGGTGGTGGGCCGCGGCCTGATGGGCCAGCGCGGCGGCCGCCTGCATCGCCTGCTGGCGCTTCTTCGCGAGTGGATTAGCTCAAAGTTTTGCTGGGACAGGAAAAAGGATTGTGATTAGGGAAAGCTAAATTATCAAGACCAGAAGCTTAACATTACCTTCTGGTGCTCCAGACACTGCTGCTCGAGCTCGTCGATTTTGGATGGAGTTGACCGTATTTTCCCCTGGCGGCCGTCGCTCAGCTTAAACCCCCGTACAGTGGGAGCCCTTGTGTTCGCCGAAATCTTTTTTGAAGGGGGTTTAATTAAAATCTAACAATATCAATTCCCTCTAAAAAGACTCCCCGACAGGGGACCCCCTTGGGGTCGATCCAGAGCGTCAGCTCGACCGGGAGCCGCAGCGAGCGGTAGCTGATGGCGCAGTCGGCGCAGGCCTGTGCGATGCTCCCATCGACGCTGCAGTTCTCATTGATGCGAATGCAGCGGTAGGCCTGGCCCTTCTTCGGCTCCTCGGGGAACCAGTGGCCGCGAAACTTGGTCTGCAGAATGGCGGTCAGCCGCTTGCTGAACTCCTTGATCTTCTCCTCGCTCACGCCGACCTTGCTGTGCTGGTGGTGGCTGTTGTGTGGCTGTTGCTGGGCTGTGTGTGTTGTGATGGCTGTTGTTGTGGTGGCCATGGTGGTGATTACTGCCGCCGCTGCTGTGGTGATTGTTGTGATGATTAGAGGTGCTGTGATTACTACTACCACTACCGCCGCTTCCGTTTCCGCCCCCTCCACCTCCTCCTCCTCCTCCTCCACTACTGTCGCCGCCCTTTGACCCGCCCGGGTCGACCGCCTTGGCGACCAGTCGCGTCAGAAAGTTGACCGCCGCGTCGATTTCCTGGTGCATCGGTGATGGCTTCTTCGTGCTTCGTTCTTTTGTTTCTATAGATAATTCTCCTCGGCACTGTGTCTGTGGATCGTGCCAGTAGGTAGGCAGCTTTCGGCGGTGGGTTTCGCTTTTGGGCCGATGGTGATGCTGCTGCTGCCACTGGTCAGTGGAAGGTAGTGTTGAAGGTGTGTGGTGGTGGTGGTGGTAGTTGTGGCGGTAGAGTAGTTAAAACGAAGTCCTCGCGGCCAAACATTAGCGCGTAGTGTTTGAACAGCGAGGGGCAACGGCGGCGGCTGCGGCTGCAGGAGACAACTCCGCTGGCGACGACAAAACGGCGGTGAAAATGAGAAGAAATGACGTGATAAAGTTGAGTTGATGACCGTGTCTCTAGGGCCAGTTATGGTTGAGGCTGTTTTTAGGCTGTTGTATGTGATGAACATTAAAAACGTGGGAAAAAGTGGGGTGATGGCCTCTAGCGAGCGGGTGAGAGAGAGATACGTCGTCTAAAGTGCAAGGGCGAAGTCGTCGTAGTCGTCGTAGTCGTCGCGAGTGCTTGTCTTTTCTCAGACAGGCTAATAATGTAGCACAAGCACAAACACACACAGAATCACACTGAAGACTGAAGAGGAAACGAGTTTGAGGGTGCGCTTTCTTTCACTGCTGCTGCTGCTGGGCAGAGAGTAAATGTCTGTTCGGTGAATGAATGACGGTGGTGGTAGTGGTGAGAACGAGAATATTATTACACCTAGAAGATGAAAAAAGAAAAGAAAAAAGAATAAGGTTAGTGCAAAAAGTTCGAAAAGCAGTGCTTTTAAAGTTAAGTTTTGAATCCAATGGAAAATAAGTTAGCTATTAGATAAAACACACAGACACAGACAAACAACCTAGATTTGGAGGCAACACACAAAAAGTGCAGACAGCACATCTCCCAATATCATCAAGGAAATCAAACAACTCATGCCATCATCTCGTCACCACAGTTTAGCTTAGTTCGAGGTCTCCACTCTATGCCAGAGTTTGATTTCTTAATCGCTCACCACTCTGTGTGTTCCTTCTTCTTCACCAACACCAACGGAGTCATATGATGACTAGCACTACCACCACTGTTGGCGATAATTATCTATTTTTAAAGCTGGTGGTAATGCACAGCACAACACACAAGACAACACCAACCAACCAACCAGCAGCTAACCAGCTGAGGTGTCCCTATACAAAAACAGAAGGAGGATGAGGATAGAAGAGCGAGAGAGGTAGGCATTGCGGGCTGTTGCTGCTGTGGCGAAAAAAAAAAGGGGATGGTGGGGGTTTGTTTGCAGGGTTTCCCAATGATGAGGTGAAAAAAGAAGAAGAAGGAGCAGAGAAAAAGTGTGGGGTACGACAGCGGGCGACGACGACAGAGTGACAAGAAAAAGACAAAGAAAACTCTGAAAAAGTCAAAACAAACAAAAGGCGAAAAAAAGGGGAAAACTCTGAAAAGAAAGAGCAAACCAGTAAACTGGTATCGACTGTTTTGGAGAAAATAAACTAAAAAACTATCGTACATTTTTTCCCTCCTTCTCCTTCTTTCGATTTCCTTTTGCTGGACTCGTACCCCTTTTCGTCTTTTACGATTTGCTTCACTTGGAAAATCGATTCACCAAATGTGGGGGGTGAAACTCTCTTCGCATTTATATTGGCAAAGAAAGAGAAGGGTGAGGGCACAAAGTGCACTGCTGCTGCTGCTGGGGGTTATGTCAGACCAGACCAGTGCCCCCCCTTTGCATTTTGCACTTCGACGTAAATGGCGAACTTTTGTTTAGGGTCTGGCCTGCTCCCTGCTCAATGGATGCAGGCAACAGAAAGAAAAGAAAGAGATATCGTAAATTCGTGTAAATTCGAGAAAACTCCTCTGCTGCTGCTTTTTGCTCATCTTTAAAAAGGGTCTTTTTGAGGGAAAGGGGGTCGAGCTAAAATGGTAATGGTGGGGGAGCCGTTTTTGGGAAAGGGCAAATACCATCGAGGCACTGCAGTTCACTACCATCACCCTCACTACACCAGCCAGCAGAAAAACCACTTGAAAGCCATCATTCGCTGGTCGCTTTTGTCTCTGCGGCGACAGCAACAGCAACAGCAAACATCAGCGACAGCATCGACTAATCACCCATCTCCTCTCGGGTGTGTTTTTATTGTTCTAGCTACTTTTTTTTTGGTGGGGGAGAGGAAGAGGGACCCCCTCGCCGAGCATCTTTTTTTCCCATGAGTTGAGTTGAGCTGCGTTTGGTTTTTCCCATCGGAGCAAAACTAACGCAAAACAGACCACAAGAGGCCCATCGGAACACGAAGAGGGACTATTTTAAAGGCTGGAAGGACTACTCCCCCCTTTTCTGGGGGGTGTGGTGATGGGTTTGGAAAAGTTTCCTTTGTTTAAAAAGGGGGTGCGGGCAAAAGGTTTGGAATCAAAAAAACTGGAGTTCTGCGCTGCTGTTTGGGAACCAAAACAGGGTCAAAAACTTACCGGGAAATTTTCAGCGCGTGCACCCAGCGCACCCATTCTTTCCGTAGGGTTTGTTCGGATTTTAGTTTGCAAAAGGTTCGAAAGATCGGTCAAAGAAAAATAAAGTTTAGTGAAAATTCTAAACAAGAATGAAGAGGGCTGTGCCTTGTACTCAATTTCGCATCGTTTTCGGAGAACTGAATTGAAAAACTTGGCTTGGAAAAACAAACTCCATTCAAAAAACACATACTCGAGAGTTGGGGCTCGTCGGTTGGAGTGGATGATGACATTCAGAGTTTTGTTGCATTTAAATCCGTGGTGAAAAAAGCCGCTTGCCCCCGCTGTACTGATCCTTTTTTGGTTGCTGCTTTTTGCTGCTGGTTTGGCGGTACACTGAAACCCAAACACCCGTCGTCGTTGATCGACGTTTTCTCCAGAGCTATCTTCTGTGGGGTGGGGAAGTGTTGTTGCAGCAAACGAGCTCAGCAAAAAGAGGTTCAGAGGGGGTGTTGTTGGTGGCGGTGGTGGTGTTTCTGTACGTCGTTACGACTTCTTTTTTCGGCAGTGCTGGTCGTGGCTGCTGCTGGTGTAATGACGGGATGATTTTGATGGCTGTGGTGTGTGTGTGTGTCTTTTGATGCTGCTCGAACTTCGGTGTCTCGAAGCGCAGTTGCTCGAAAAACTGCTGCGGGGCTGCTCCTGAAGGGGCCCCGGAGAAATTTTTGGGCTTTGTCAAAAAGATCCCGAAGTTAACGGAATGAAACTGGGTCTCTCCCCGTGATTTTTTTGCTAAAATCAAGTCAAAAATTTTCGCCCTTCCTTTTCTTCTTCTCAAAATTTTCAGAGCGTCCAAAGTAGCTTCGCAGGGGAAGAAAAATTTGGACAAAGATGAGGGGACAAAGGAAAAGAAGGAGAAGGAGGTGGCGGCAGATGCAGTGTACTTCTTCTGTGGTGGTGGTGGTGGTGGTGGTGGTGGCAGACAAAAGCCAGATCGCGTCGTCAGTTTGGTGAGTGAGTAGGCTAAAGAGCGAGCGAGAGAGCTGGCTAGGAGGACGGCTGCCTCGGTTGCTTCGTTTCGTATGAGCTGCTGGTGGTGAGGCTGAAGTTGAGGAGAGAGAGAGAGGAAAAAGTTGAGACAGGCCAGAACAGGCCAGGCCAGGACGCACAGTCTGGAAAAGGAAAGAGAAGTGGGAGAAGTGGCACAGAGCGCTGAAGCACACTACTCTGCCCTAGTGTGCAACATTTGCGTCAGCCAGAGTAGGCACAGAGTGGTCGCGGAAAGAAAGAAACGGCGGAGAGAAAGAGCTTGCCGTGCAATCCTCTTCTTTCTTCTTTTTGTGCTGCGCCTGTTCAGACTAGACTAGACCACCACGTAGACGCGATCCGAGGTCGAAGCTGAGTTGCACAGCAGCAGTGTGAGCGAGGAAAACGAGGAGAGGATCACACTGCGACACAGCAGCAGCAGATGGAGTTGGCTAACGCTGACGAGTGTGAGTGCCACTGCTTCCACTGCTGCTGGTGACGGTCCAAAAGTGGATGCAGACTTCGAAAGCGGTGGAAGGCGCCTGCCAGGGCGTCCAGTTACGAGACAGTGCAGTGAGAGAGCGAGAAAGAAGGTGGCTTCGAAAGAAGTGGGCTTTGGGCGCATGCGGTTTCCAGCCGTACCAGTGTGCCTTCGCTGCCTGCCAGCCAGCCTGTCTGGTCCTCCAGTTGGCTATAGAAAAAGTGGTGGTGGTGGTAATGGATGGGCGCCACAGTCGCTGCTGCTGCTGCTGCTGCTGGGTTACCGTCGTCTTCGATTCCTGGGAATTCAACAGAAAAAAGTAAAAAGGGGCACTTCCGCCTTTGATGCTGCTGCTGCTGCTTCTGTACGACAGCTGTCGTACAGCGAATTGGTCAGTGATGCTGAAACTGAAACAAAACGTCGCCTAAATAGACCTGACTGAGACTTGGCGTGGAGAAGGTGAGGTGATGCTCTGATGATGACGTCCAATCATCGGAGCATCCTCCACCACAGCAGCAGCAGCAGCTACTTCGTCACCACCATTAGGAGATGGTATCGTCATCAGCAGCAGCACCACCACCAGCACAACACATCCACCGACAACCACCACCACCACCACCACCGACCATCATCACGAGTACCTTCTGGCGTCACGTGCTGCTGCTGTTGCTTTGAGTGAAGACGACAGTGTACGAGAGTCGCACTACAACGAGGGAGGAAGGGAGGGAAGGAGCTACAAACAACAGCTGTGCAAGTGCACGCAAGGGGTTTTGTGTGGGGTGTGCGGGGCCCTGGGCATCTCCTGTCGTGTGCCCGGTCCCAAAGGGAAATCGGCCATCCCCACCCCCTAAATCATCATAATCATCATCATTGCCTTTACATTTTTGGCTTTGGAGGTTTGAGTGCAGGCGGAAGCCCAGTAAAACCAGTTGCTCAAGCGGCTGCTGCTGCTGGTGTATAACATCATTAGCCATTTTAAAATCATCCTCTGAAGAAAAAGAAGAAAAAGTAGGGGGGGGGGGAAAGGGAAAATGAGCTTGACGTTGTTCTTTTTTAAACCGTGACAGCGGCAATCGAAGAGGAGATGATGTAGAGCACCACCACCATCTCATCACCGGCTACTGCACCCGCCGCCCCAGAGTAGGCAAAAATGCCTAAAACTACTGAAAAGTAAAGGGGTTAGGTAAACGGTAAAGGCAACAAAAAAGGAAATTGAACTGAGGATATGGAAAGTTGCAACGAGTGGAAAAGAGTACGCAGTGGTCAGAAAACAGCAGCCCCGCAGCAGCTGACTTCACAGTGTTGACACATTCCCCGACCACTGCTGCAAAACGTCACCAACTCCAACTCCACTCCAGACAGCAAGGGACAAAAGTGTGAGAGAGAGAAAAAAAGGTCGACAGGAGAACAAGGCAACAACAACAACAGCAGCGGCAGCAGTAGTAGTGCAGACAAAAAAAGTGGCACAACAGTGGAAGAGAAGAAGACGAAGGGAAAAAGAGGGGAAAATGGTGCCAAATACTGGTAAATAGCGGCGCTGACTGTGTCAACATTCGAATCACCAGCACACACAAAACACACCACACACACATCTATTTGGCAATAATTTGGCTGGGCAGTAGTCAATGGAAAGAGGGCTTAGCTGTTTGGCTAGCATCGATCCGCCGCCAAGCCAGCAAGGAGAGGGCTGTGTGTGTATGACAAAACAACTCAACTCACAGAGCTCCCGATAAAGCACAAGGTCTGCCTGCTCTTTTCGTTCGTCCTCTTCAACTGTACGTACTCGAGGCAAAGTAGTACGACTGGAGCTTGATAAATTGCTCCTTCACAGTAGAAGTGTGAGTGTGTGCTGGAAATGAAAGTGAAGGAGGAAAGTTGACACATACGGCACTTCAGCAGTCGGACTGAGTGGCATTAAAGTGCACAGCAACAGCAGCAGAAATGTACGACTCACCTTTCCTATTGGCCAACGGCAGCCGGAGATCGATCGTCTTACCTGCTTGGCTGGCTGCTAAAAGTCCTCCGTGTCTGGTTTGCACACTTGCGAATGCGAAAGAGAGAAAGAGCCAAAATGTATGCACGGAGGCTGGTAATGTGATCCGCACACACACAAACAGCAAGTCTCGGTAGTGATTCACTTTACCTAATGATAAAAGCCTAAGGAAAGGGAGAGAAAAGGAAGAAAGCCGATCAGTGAAATTGAATATTCTCTCCGCCAATCGAAAGTAGTGATTATATGGCTTCTAGTTTAGGGAGCGAACGGAATCGATTTGTTCATGATATATAGTCAGGAGATTCCGGGGATTCCACACCTGGGTACACCAGTCTTGCCATAGCATTTCCAATTATCATCATCATCAATTCAGTTCAGGCGTAGGCAGAAACAAAACAAATGAGAGACAGTGTTTCCGCAGAACTCTATCTTTGATTACCCTCAGATTTGCACTGCCGTTTCTGATTTCAATCATATGCAATGAGAGACAATCCGAGTACATTGGAAGATGGGGGCCCTGGAGCAACCTGGGTACAGTGTGGAACAGAGTAAAAAGCCTATGTCGAACAAACGTTTTGAAAGGAGCTCCAGTGATGGCAACACTGGGGGGATGGATGAAGCAGACAAAGAGGAGGAATGTGTTTGATTTTTGGCCAGTGTTAGTGCGGTGGTGGTTGGTGTTGTCTCCTCAGATCTCTGGTGATCTCTGCTGTTGCTGGGGACTCTCTTTTCCCCGTCGTTGCACTCTTCTATCGTCGCTGCTGAACCCCACAGAAACACATTGCCAACCAGCCAGCCAGCCTCGGGGATTATCATCATCCTCATCATTGCCGGCCGGTGACACAAACAACAGCAGGCAGGCTGGCAGGCTGGCAAGTGCTCCAAGTGATTAGATGAGTTGAGGATGCGCCAGCAGAAGCAGAAAGAAGAGTACAGCACAACAACAATACCACAGCAGTGATGAACAACAAAACAACCAAATGACCTCGTATCGTACAGTGAACGGGTAGCAAAGAGGGTGATAAGGAGTGGATGCAACCAACCAGAGTGGTGGTGGTGGTGGTAGTCATCACAGAGAGAGAGAGAAGTTTCCCAACGACAAAACCAAAATCAAGAAAACTAAAACAAAGTACGAAAGACCTGGAAGCTGCAGCAGCAGCAGCAGCCAAAATGGAAGTACAAAATAGAAACGAAATAGAGAAAGAACAGTTCCACTTACCCGTCCATTCTTTTCCGTCTTGGGAAATCGGTAGACGCTCTTCTCGGTGGTGACAACTCGATCCATCTAAAGAGGAGATGAAACAGTAGATAGAACTAGAATAACAGTGGAATAAACAATCTAGAACTTACCTTGAAAGATCTTAGGAGTATGAAATCGAACTCTAGCGCAAAGGTTGTTCACCTGTGGGGCAGCAACTTTCCCTCTCTTTTCTCGAGGGGAGCGAACAAAAAAGTGCGCGCTCCCCCGCCCCTTCCACAAACAGCGTAACCAAAACAGTGCCACTGACAGCAGCAGCAGCAGCAGTGTTTCCCTTTACTACGCCGCGAATGAATCCAATGACGCTGGATTCTCACTCTTTCTCTCTCTCTCGCTCGCATTCTTTGCATTCGTGGTCACCAGAGTCCGATTTTTTCCCTCTTCTGTTTCGGGTTCATTGCTGCCGATTGCAGCAACTGCCTGGTCAAGTGACTGTGTGCGTGCGCCTAGCGCTGCAGTAGCAAAATAAGAACTAAAACCTCTTTTCGACGTCAGTTTCCGCTTGCTCTTTCTCTCGCTTTCTCCCACCTACGTACAAAGCAAATACATGCAATTGCCAACAACTCACACACTGTATCAAATAATTGGATCGCTCAACTGTTTTCTATTTGCAAACCATTTTCATCTGCCATTGAATAATCTTCACTTCCTTCTTTCTTCTGCTTCTCTCTTCAATGACCATTATCATCAGTAAGTAAAGAGTGCAGCAGCAGTTCTATTTGATTAGCCGTTCTGAATGGCAATGTACATCTCTCTCTTCTTTCTCTCCTTCTTTCTGTTCTAATTATGCCTAATTATGGCTTGCCCCCAATTTTTAGGTGCCCACTCTCCTCACTCTTTCCATTGACTCTTCTTGCCTGCTGAAAACGAACTCCTCGATCCCAAGTACAACCAGGCTTGTTCTCATCTACCTCTACATCATCATCATCATCATCCCATCAGCCCAAGTGGACACTTAACCAACACAGTAGTAGTAGTAGTAGCTCCAATGTTTGCCCATGCCAGGGCAATTGGAAGCTGCTGCTGCTGCTTACGTGCCTCGCCGGGCAGACAAGGACTCTGCCCTCTCTGTCAATATTGAGTCCTCAGAGTCAACCGCGGAGTACAATTGAAAGCTGCTCAGTACTGCTCTGTCTGCCCAATCTTCACGTCACCAAACTGCTGTGTAAATGTGTGTAATCACCAGTGCAAAAACATTGACAGCAGATTAGAGAGGGGCTCCTGTGGATCTGTGGAGAAGAATACGAGACGACGACGCCGCCTACGACTACCGATCTTTCCAGCCCTTCTTATCAGCAGCAGCAGTATCGCCTGATCTTTCTCCTTCTCCGAGTACTTTGGTCACTCCTCAGGGAGATCGTAGGTCGTCCCTGGTGGTGGCGGTGGTGATAAAACCCAATTCTGACCACCACCGATTACTAGACGACGAAATACCACCACCGACGACATTCACCACCGCTGATAGCAAACAGCATTCGGTTTTGCCCCAGCAAAAGAGAGAGATAGGATTCAGCCTTAATCTCTGTGAGCACAGAGTCTCCGTTTCATCGCCGCCCTCTCGTTTTTCCCCTTCTATTTCGGTAGTTTTTTGACACATCAGCTTTGTTTGGCAGCTCTCTAGCAACAGCCCCCTGCTTCATCACCGCCATCAAACTTCATCCCTCACGTCCACATCGAAACATTCTGGTTGCCAATGCAGCAGCAAAAAACACACACAACCCTCATGGTAATCAGAAGAAGAGTGACGTATCAGCGGGAGATAAATGCTGAGTTTTCTGGAGAAACAGAGAAGAAAGGAAAAGGCCCTCGGAGACAGCTAAAACTTTTCCAGCCAGAAAGACTCAGTGACAGTACAGCAGGGCAAGCTCAAATTTCCGCCCAAAAATATACTTTTAACTGGTCATTCAATACCCAATCACCATCCACCGAAGATCATCGTTGCGATACACCACCACCACCAATTGCCGGTCTCTCACACTCTGTCATAGCTTTGACTATGCAGCCGACCCTTAAATCCTGCCACGAGCATGCACAGTATTAATAACAAAATATGCAAAAAAAGAGAAGCACTGCCTGCCCAAACTAAAGCCCTGGTTATACGAAAAAGGAAAAAAAAAACCCTGACCACTCAAGGCTGGTGACCCCCCTCACCAGGTGAAGACGGACGCGAACCAGAAAAAAAAAAAAGATAACACCCCTTCCAGAGGCGATCAGATTTCGCGGTGACAGGTGGGCGACCTTTTTGAGCCGCCGGTCATCCTTGCCCGTTCCTTGAAGGGAAACACAGTCCGTTGAGGAGGTACAGCCATCTAGCTTGATGAAGTGGGCGAGGACGTGGTGAACGCCCCCTCAGCAAACCCCAACCACCGCCTCAGCGTCACCTTCTGCGTCGACCCGCAGCTCACCTCCCTCGCCATTCTCCAGTCGCTCATCGTCCGAGCCTTTAATCTGCACTGGTAAGTTGTGGTTATGGTAAACATTTTAAGTAGCTAATCAGCAAACGTAATCACCAACTCTTTTTCTTTCCCTTTCTTTATCACCAGCGACTTCCTCCTCTACTACGACGAAGATGGCTGCTGCGGCAGTGATGGTGGTGGTGATAGTGGTGAGAAAACTCTCCCGGAAAATCAGCGCCTGCTAGCCAGTGACGACGACCTGAACGCCGCCTTCGCCGCCTACCGCCGCCCCACCAGCCGACCCTTTCTCAGCCTCTACCTGCACATTATCGACTACAGTATCAGCAGCATCAGCATGGCCAATCTCCCGCCCAACCCAACTTCGAACTCCAAAACTAAAAAGTCCCTAAACTCCTCAAACTCCATCGCCAAAACAACGTCCTCAACCAGCTACCGCAACATCCTCTCCGACTGGGACGTCGTCACTAGCTCCGATGTGATCCTCGCACAGACGCTCTCCGCGACGAACACCTTTCTCGCGAAGCAGATTGAGCGCATCAAGGACCTGACCACCACCTCCTCTTCAACTTTAAAAGAAGGAGGTGGAAGTAGCAGCAGTTACTGGTACCTCGCTGAATCCATCTACCAGTACATCATCTCCGGAGGGGGCGGAGGCGAGGCAGAACGCCGTCCCGAGCCGCTGGACGACGCCGCCTTCCGCGCCTTCCAGGACGCGGAGGGGCGGATTGGGGGCCGCGCCCGGCGCGACCTGCGCATCGCCGTCTACCGGCGGGGCGTGGAGCCCAGCCTGCGGCGGGTCATCTGGAAGCACCTGCTCAACGTGTATCCGGAGGGCGTGACCGGCCAGGAGCGACTGGACTACCTCCGCCTGCGCTGTCAGACCTACCGACAGATGCGCGATCTGTGGGCGAATCAGGTGCACACCGACCCCGAGGTGCGCGAGCTGCTGCACATGGTCCGCAAGGACGTCTACCGAACTGACCGCCACCATCCCTTCTATGCCAATAAAGGAGGAGGAAAGGGAGGAGGAAGTTTAGAAGAGCGAGATGAGGAGAACCCTAACGTCACCGCCCTGCTAAACATTCTCATTACCTATGCGCTCAATCACCGCACCCGGTACTGTCAGGGCATGAGCGACCTCGCCTCGCCCCTGCTCTACGTCATGAAAGGTACGGGAGGGAAAAGGAGGTTAAAAAGACTTAATAAAACTTATCATTTTTTTGCTATTTCAGACGAGGCGCACGGCTACGTCGCCTTCTGCGCGCTGATGAGCCGCCTCGCGGAGAACTTCAGCGTGGAAGGCCTCGCCATGGGCCGAAAGTTTGAGCACCTCACCGCCCTGCTCTCCCACTACGACCCCGAGTACTTCCGGTACCTGGTGGAGGCCGGCGCCCATGAGCTGCTCTTCGCCTACCGCTGGCTCCTGCTCGACCTCAAGCGGGAGTTTCCCTTCGAGGAGATGCTCGAGGCGTTGGAAGTGATCTGGGCATCGATTCCGCCCGCCAGCGGCGCCTGCTACCGCAACCTCTTCGACGAGGGCTGCCTCTACACGCCCGGGCGGCAGGCTAGGGCGGAGAAGGAGGCGGCTGCGGCTAAACTCCAGCAGGAAAAGAAGGCCCAGGAGGAAAGGGAAGCCGCCAAAAGTAAAGAAACGCCTGAAAATCCCAACGAAAACACCCGAGCCCTCCAGCGTCCCATCAAGTTCCTCCCAAACAGCTCGGAGACCGTTCTCGATTCGCCGACCAGCGACGACGGTGAAGGAGGAGGCGGAGGAGGACCGAGTAAACCCTGGGACATTCTCCACAGCTCTCCGGACCTCTCTGCCAAGCGAAGGGCTGCCTACGCCTTTGAGCACCCGACGCTTTGGACGAGCAAGTGTGGGCCAGCGAAATTTTTTGAACATTCACAGCAGCAGCCTGAAACTTACGTCTTGGGCGTTTGAGGTGGAGGAGGAGGAGGAGGTTTCTAAGAGGTTCCGAAACCTCGAACCGACTCGACGAGCAAGCACAGCCAGACGGGAGGCTCGGAGATGCTGATCGCCGACAACGTCACTCCTGCTCCACCTTCGACTCGGGCATTCAGCGCTCCAACACGCTCTTCCTCGGTGGTGCAAAGGGGAAGTCTTTGGGGAAATGGTTTTAACTCCAAAACTCTTAACTCATTACCTCCTTTTTAGGATCAGACGAATCAGCTCCAAGCACCAGCAAAAAAGGGAGCCGCCGCCGGCGGCTTTCAAGCCCTCAGTGGCCGCGAAACGCCCACTGCAATGGCGATGACGACGATGAGACGATGATGATGATGACTATGGCGATGGTGATGGCAGCTCTCCGAGGATGACGGCCTGGAGATGTACCACGAGAGATGACCATTCAGAAGATGAAGATGATCATCAGCAGCGAGGCCGACGAGTTTTGACCTTTCCGACGAGTTTAGCTCCACCTTCAAGACGGGCAGCGTCAACTCGACGCGGACGCTGCTGCCTCGGAGCACTTAGCAAAACAGAACGCCCAGCAAAAACAACCCAACCGAGCTCTTCCTCTTCAGCGGGGCCACTGCTCGCCGCCAAGTCCCTCCTCGTCGGCCACTCCTTCAGCATAGACTCGTCAACAACACAACAACAACGTAAGCTTTGATAAGCCCAGCGAAGAGCTTCAAAGTGAAGGGACAAAGAAGATCAAGTCACCGCAGATCAACGTTGATGAGCATCACAGCATCTCGGAGGTAAAAAGAGGACAACAGCAGCAGCAGCGACCACTCTTCACCGTGTGAACGAGTTTGAGGGCAAAGAAGGGGGAAAGATGGCGAAAAGCGTCTCCGAGGAGATGATCAACAACCTGGTGAACAATGCCTCATCTTCGAACTTGGAAAAGGAGATGGCCACGCTGAACGTCGGAACCAGCAATGGCGACGACCTTGATAACCTCTCCTCTTCTTCAACTTCTCCCTGGTGATTCTTTCCAAAAAGACGCCCACCACCACCCAAAGCCAACAACAGCAAAAGACGACCGAGGAAAAATCAGACGATCCCCCCAGGAAAAACCAGCGCCTCCTTTCGCCCGAAGAGCTCGGTCCAAATGACGCCTTCATGCTCTTCCTCTGCCTGACGATGCTCCTCCAGAGTCGGGAGCACATTGTCTCCAACCGAATGGACCGCAATGACATTCAGATGTACTTTGACGGGCTGATTCGCAAGCACAGCGTCCGAAATGTGCTCGGTGACGCCCGCCACCTCTTCCACACATATCTCTCCCTCTGGCACAAGGAGTGCCTGCACAAGTGAAGAAAATAAGTCATTGTAAAGTGAACACCATAGTCGAATGCCAATTCCCAGTGTGATATATAACTCTACAGCGCAAATATTCCTCGTCTTTTTCCGAGAACTCCATTCCCCTAAACCTTCCTTCTTCCGAACTTCTTTCATTGAAACTAGTCATCCTGAACTGTGTGTGATTTTTTCCTCCTCCCTAACCCTTCTTCTCTATCAAGTCTTCCACCCCTAACTATTATTTTACTTACTTACTTACTTATTATCAACCGTTCCATATGATTTTATCATTGTTTTTTGTCCATTTGCTTTGTGGTTTAGAAGTTCTATTATATCATGAAGTACATTTGCATGTTTGATTGATGTTTGTGTTTTTTTGTGTCAACATAATAAAGACTGTTGTGATGATGATTTGGAACACTTACATGGTTCGAAAAAGGACTTTTAGGCTTCGGCTTCGGTTGTTGCTGAAGTTTGAGGAGGAGGAGTTTGATCCACTACTTTGACCTCCTTTTCTCCTCCTCTTCCTTAAATCTCTCAAAGAGCAGTATCAACTCGCAGCGATCAGTATGGGGGAACATGTCCACCGGCGTCGCCGACACCGGCACAAAGGGCACGCCAAAGTAGCTTTCGATTTGGGGCGCACAGACTGCAAAAAAGTGGTAAAATTAGCAATGAAAAGTACAACAAAAAGTGAAACAAAACTCACTCAATAAAGTTCTGCTTGGCGGCCTTCGCCTCGCAGGCGACGTAGACGATGCGACTGATGCGCCCGTTGTTTCGCAGCGCCTTGATCATCGATGAGGCTGCAAAAAAAGTAAACAAAAAATTTGAGTTAGATTTTTCAAAATCGGCCAAACCATTTTCCCACTTACCCAGGCCATTCCTCGGTGGATCGAGTACGGCGACCACCTCCTCCACCTCCTCCTCCTTGTTCTTCTCCAGCTCCTGCAGCACCTCTCCAATCAGCGCCTCCGCCCTTCCCGCCTTGTACGTCACATTGTCAATTCCATTAAGCGCCGCATTGAACTTTGCATCCTCAATCGCCTGCTCATTCAGTTCCAAGCCAATAACCGCCTTCGCCGACCGGGCCATCGCCAGTCCAATGGTGCCCGTTCCGCAGCAGACATCTAGAACCACAGTTTTCTTCAGATCAGTGCCGGCGAGCTGGACAATCTTCCCGTAGAGCAGCTCCGCCGCCTCGGTGTTCACCTGGAAGAAGGAAGGGGGCTGATGCGAAAGCGCAGCGTCCCGTCCATTAGAGTTTCGAAAATGTGCGAAACTCCGGCGAGGAGAGAAGGGCGTTGACGGCAGCCAGCTGACTGCGGCTGTCGGGAATGACTTGCAGGTAGAGGGAGCTGATGAGGCCTTTCGAAACCATTCTCCTCCTCTTTCTCCACGGGAGAAAAAAGTGCCTCTTCAGCGGCTCCACCACCTCCGCCTGCAGCTCCTCCTCGGTCAGCTGCTGCCGGTGCAGGGCCACCGAGAGGAGGCACTCTCCAGATCGGGTCGTCCGACACCAGAATCTGCCGCCAGTGGCCCTGGTGCGTCTGCGGATTGAAGCCCTCCAGCTTAGAACTGCTGGTCTTCCGGTGGAGAAAGTCACTGAAGCTGTGAATGACCGCCTGCATCTGCCCGCTGACCAGGGGCAGTTGGCGGGGGGCCGCACCACCCGCAGCGAGCCCATCTTGTACTGCCCCAGGCGGAAGCCAATGTTTCGCTGGGCGTCAATGTTGAACTCGCACTTGTTGCGGTAGCCGAGGAGGACCGGAGAGGGCAGTACCGCCCCCGCCGATTCTGCTCCCTCCCCCTCTCCCTCTCCTTCCTTCTTCCCCTTCAGCTGAAGGTGCTTGAAGAAGGCCATTGCCCGCTCCACCGGGGCCCGCTGCTCGGCGGCGTCCCTCGGCAGCGACTTCACCGCCTTGAGCAGCTCGTAGAAGACGTCCCGGTTGAGGACCCGCTCCAGAAGGGCCGCCTTCGTCTTCAGCTGCTCCTCGTAGGGGACGTTCCAGAAGGAGGCGACCTGATTGTTGATCAGCTCGTCGCGACGCTCCGCCGGCAGGTCGTCGAAGTTGTCGTCGATGTTCGCAGCGACTGATGAATGAGAATGTTTGGCCCTTTTTCTCGGGCCCTCTTCTGAAGGATTTCCTCCATTGTTGTCCTTGTTCTGCTCACTCTCCCTTCGCTTCAGCTCCAGCGGATCAGGAAGCGGCTCCGCTTCGCTGACGCTAATTTCACAGCCTCGAAAGCGAAAGCCGCTCAGCTTGGCGATCGCTTCGGCTTTCGCCTCCTCGGATCGAAGCGAAACGTAGGCGTGCGAGTTTTTCTCGCCCTTAAAAGCCTTCGGCGCGATCACCTTTGCCTTGTTGAACTTGATGCCCTGCTTGCGGAGGAAGGTGTGGAATTGCTGCAATCGA
The DNA here is from genome assembly GCA_024499935.1 of Tyrophagus putrescentiae. Classification (NCBI taxonomy): domain Eukaryota; kingdom Metazoa; phylum Arthropoda; class Arachnida; order Sarcoptiformes; family Acaridae; genus Tyrophagus; species Tyrophagus putrescentiae. The sequence continues at coordinate 1,063,453 of JAMZRA010000001.1, forward strand.
AAAAAAGTGATGAGTTTTATAAACAAAATAAAGCTTTTTTCCGCTTACCCCGTGGTCGATGAACTTGGGCAGATTTCGCAGCTCAATCTTGTAGATCTCCGAGGTGTAGCCGCGTTTGAGGTAGGAGAAGAGAGGATCGGTAGATGTGTCAGTTTTTTCAGTTTCTTTCTCTTCGACTTTCACCGTCGATCCTCTTGCTGTTCTTCTCCTCTTACCCTCCACTTTAAACACCATCGGTGACAGCAGGCACAACTTCAGCAACAGGTCCATTGTTCAACAATGTAATTTTAGAAGGGGGCAACAAAGAATTACTTCTTGAGGATATTGGAGGAGAAACTCAATCACAGAAAAAGCGTAAAAAGAAAAACCGCCGCCGAGGTAAACAGAAACAACAGCGGTGGCAAAAGATGCACGTGCTCTGTGTTTCTGACAAGAAGAGCGGCACGGGTGTAAATAGAGGAAAGAAGATGAAGAAGAGGGAATTCTCGAAAGGGATTTCGAAATCACAGCTGCACCGAGTCAAAGTACTCGTCCTGGTTCATCGCCCGTCCACTATTGTTGCCATTGAGGTTCTGAGAAGGAGAGCGGTGTCGGTTGAATCGTGTTCTGGCCAGCTCCTCCTCTTCTGCCCGCCGCTCCACGGTAGCAGAACTTGGCCGTCGCGGCGATGGTACTGGCGAAGAAGCCTTCCTCGCGCTCGCCCACCTCCGCCAGCTGCGTCACCTGGCGGAGAAAGGCCTGGTGGGCGGAGAGGAGGGCGTCAAAGGAGGCGGCGCCCTCGATGGCCGCCTCCACCCTGCCCACCACCTCCTTCAGGCGGCACTCGAGGCTGAGGCCAATGTTGGCCACGGCGGTGACCAGGCGGTGGCGACCGAGGTAGTGCGCCCGCGTCAGCTGCAGGTGGTGGGCCGTTTGGTCGATGACTTCAGCAGTGAGGTTCATCAGGCTGCTGCTGCTGCTGCTGCTGTTGATGACGTTCATTAGACTGCTGCTGCTCTGCAGCTTTCCCGCCGCCCGCATCGAGTGGAAGAACTCGACCCCGAGCTGGTACTGACTGTAGCGCAGCTTGAGCAGAAACTGCAGCAGGCGGTTGAAGAGGAGGCTGACGTCGGCGTTGAAGAGCCGCTGCAGGGGCCAGAAGTCGTAGAAGTTCTCTTCGTCTTCACCCTCTTTGCTAGAAGAGGAGGAAACGGCAGTGGGACGGCCAAATGAGGGCACAAAGAAGAGACTGGCAAAGAGCTGGAGGTGGGCGGTGTGTGGTGAGCCTCCCTCAGCGGCGCACGCCTCCTCCATGGCCCGCTCGGCAATGGCCGCGGTGAAGCTGGGCCGGAAGAAGGCCATCACCGGGGCAAAGTCGGCGGGCAGCGACGAGTCGACACTGCCCGCTCGGCGGTGGATCGCCTCGAGCTGGCTGGCGAAGGCGTCCAGGCTGCTGCTGCCCTCCTCTCCCTCAACCGAGGTCTCCCTGATCAGCGGAAAAAGGCGGTAGACGTACTGGAGGAGGTGCTCCACCTTCTGCAGCAGGAAAAAGTCGGTGTAGTAGCGGAGGAGGCGGAGGTAGCGGCGGCGGACCTCTTCCAGAAAGAGCGAGTTGATGGGCCGGGCGATTTGCTGGTAGGTCGCAGTTAGAGCCTCCTCGAGCATTGAATCGAGGCCAAGCTCGGTGATCAGCGGCAGCTGGTAACCGGTGAAGCGCTCCAGGTTGAGGCGTTTGAAGAGCGGCTTTGATAGCAGAGGGACATCGGGGCAGTCGAGCGGGACTTCAGTGACCTGGTAGGGTGTTTCGAGATTCAGCTGTTGGTGTGGTTGTTGTTGATGGAGGTCTTCAGCCAGGGCGTACCGCCGACAGCAGTCCTCGAGGTGGCGGCGAAAGGCGGCGGCGAGGGCGCCCGGAACAATTGTTGGTATAGCTTGCTGAAGACCATTCAGGCGAAAGACAAAGCTCGCCTTGATCGCCTCGATCAGCGCCTGGAAGCCGTCGCCAAAGAGGCGGCTTTCTCTTTTTCCTCCACTGGTTTCGAAGAAGAAGGTCTTCTCGTCAAGGTGGAGAAAGTCCGCCCAGAAGGCCGTCAGCTCGGTGGGCCCGTAGGAGAGCGGCGACTGTCCAGAAATGAGCTCCTCGTCTGTCTCGAAGCGACTGGCGAGCAGGCACTCCGAGGCGGCGGAAGCGGTGGTCAGCTCCTCCATCGACGTCCACTCCGTGAGAAGGTACTCCAGCGAGGTGAAAAGCGGCCCCAGGCAGTGCTCCAGCAGCGTGAAGAGCACCGAGCGTAGGCGACGCTGGGGCGTCGAGGTGAGACGTTCCGCAATCGCTTGCAGCGTTTGGTGGGCGTAGAGGCGCGGCCACTCGAAGCTCTGCTGAACGGTCACCCGTTGGAAAATGGCGTGCAGGTGGCGGATGGAGAGGAGGAGGTTTGAAAAGGAATTTTCATCTTCTTCTTCTTCGTCCTCCTCAAAAAGAAACTCCACCTCTAAAAGGGAGATTTTCGCTTCAATGGCTCTAGCTTCGGAAGCGGTCAGCCGCTGTCTGAAGGCGTACCGCCTCTCCAGGAAGTCCACCGTTTGTCCGAGCAGCTGGTGAAGGGTGGCGCGAAGGGCGACCCGAAAGGCGCCAAAGGTGCGGCCCCGAGAGGCGTACTGCTCATCAGCTTCAGGGTCGGTGAAGTCGAGCATGGCTCGGAACTGGGTGCCCACTTCGGCGTAGTGCTTCAGCGAGGATTTAAGAGCGGAGCTGGCGGAGGCGACATCGAAGCGGCCATCCTCTAAGGGAAAGAGTGCCGACTCGGTGCCCGTCACCACGGCGAGGATGGAACCGAAGTGCCTGAAGACGGCTGTTCACTGTTTCAGACGAAAACTTTGCCGCCGTTTTTGGCAAATTCGGGGCCGAGCGGTTGAGGTGATCGTTGAGGCCCAGTCTGGTTAGCATTCTCCGGTTGACTAGCTTCGTTGGAGCATTCTCTTGAAGAGGCGGAGGAGGTGCTGGGACGGCAAATTCGAAGCCCATAATGAAGATCTTGTTGAGAGTTTTCCGGGTTTCGAAATGCCCAAAGCCGTTGACTTTTCGCGCAAACATGCGCCCTGGCAAAACCCAAACACGCGCCTGCGCAGAAGGGGCTGCTCTGAATACTTTAGCTCAGCTCAACAGAAGGCGCCACCGTTTTCAAAAAAGAGAAAAAAGCGAGCGGAAAATGCGTCATCATCGGCGCAGAACACAACAAAGCCGCGCAGAACAAAGCGCTTAGAGCTCTAAAACTTTTCCAAAGCAAACAGTTCGAAATGGCTAGTTCTTTAGGGGAAAAACCCAGTCCACCGAGGGCAACAGCCTTCTCTGGGTAACCTTTTAGGCAGGTACTGCATTTCTAGGTGTCCCAAGAGAGCGTTCCAAGCGTGTGTTCCAGGATCAACGAGGTCGGTCAGTCAGGCAATCGTGCACACACTGTGCAAGCTTGCGCCTTCTACGTGGTCACTCGCTCACTTTTAGTTAGAGGAGCACAGCGCACAGTGCCGTCAGAAGACTCACCGGATCGTACTTTCTGGAAGGCGCACGCTGCTCGCTGCACCGTTGCTCGCTGCTGCTCACGGATTGCGTTGTTATTGTCCACTGGCTGGCTGGCTCCCTGCTTCTACATCTCGCCTCTTCGGGTTCTATTTCCCAATCTTTTAGACGATCTTTCACCCCCGAATCACCACCACCACCACCACCACCAGGCCATCCCATCCCTGTCACTGAAGATCACCGCCATCACCATCACCTGCTGAGGATCGGTAGACAGCCGGAGCAGCAGTGTCGGCGCCACCACCGACGGCGATAGCCGCAGCCTCCACAGCAGCAGCAGCAGCAGCAGCCCACTACCTTTTCTGTCGACCGAAGTCCGAAAACCACCAGGACCACCACCACCGCCGCATCGAGGAGAAGAAGTAGGTGTGGAAGAGGCGCGTGGAGGCGGACCAGCGGACCTCGGTGGCGGAGGAGGAGTAGGTGAGAAGGTGCCCGAGTGCTCGTCGAAGGGAACCTTGCCTGTGTTTGCGCTGCGTGTCTTGCGACAGGAGTGTAGCTGCTGCTGCTCCTGCTCCCAACGATGATGATGTCGTCCACCTCGTCATCGTCGACCTCGTCGTCGGCCTCGGTCCGACCAGGCGCCTACAACCACCACCACCACCACCCCCACCACACACACACCACCAACAACAACACCGTCAAAACTCTGCCGCCGCCATCAGCGCCATCAACATCATCGGCCACCCCGTCACCACAGCTACCAGCGAAGATGCAGCTGTCCTCGCCCTTCAACTCCGAGTGGACCTGCAGCAGCGAGTACATCCGCAGCGGGACGCCCTCGCGCCGCGACGGCATCTCCTACGTGCAGGAGATGCACCACCGCCTCCGGGGCACCAGCTTCATCCGCCAGACTGTGAGCTCGCTCAAGCTGAAGCCGATCTGCAAGGAGACCGCCTACATCTACTTCCACCGCTTCTTCATGCTGCGCTCCTTCAAGAGCTGTGATGCCAGTCGGGTGGGCCTCGCCTGCGTCTACCTCGCCTCGAAGTACGAGGACCACCCTGCCTTCAAGGAGCACATGGTGCGCATCTACCAGCTGCTGACCACCCGAAAGGACCTGACGAAGAAGGACAAGGTTTGGGGAGAGCACTTGAGCAATTGCTGGCCGCCTAAATAGAACCAGGGACTAAAACTGTCTGTCTTTCTTTTCCATTCTTTCCCCCTTTTTAGGAGTACGAGGAGAACTGCGACCGCCTGATTCGCGACGAGAACCAGCTGCTGCAGGTGCTCGGCTTTGACGGCCTCGGCGTGCGCCACTTTCAGGTGCTGATCGTCGAGTCGTCCTCGCAGACGCCTATCACCGGCTTCTCCAAGGCGATGTACAGCAATGCCTACAAGATCGCCAGCGAGATGAACCGCCTGACGATGCTCTGCGTGCAGTACCCCTCGCACATTCTCGCCTGCGTCGCCATCTTCCTCGCCTCGCTCTACCACGGCACTGTCGTAAGTTGCACCCGTTGATCCCTAGCTCCCACTTCCCTTCCCACTTCCCCTTCCCTTGCCTGGAGAGAGTAAAACTGTTTTTAATTAAACACCAAACCTCGTCCACTCCCTGCCACCAATTCCCTTAACTTCAACCTCAACAACTACGACCAACCTCAGCTGCCCGACGGCTGGACCAATCGCGTGAAGGGCGCCGTGGCGGAGGACGTGCACCTGGTGACGAAGGTGGGCGACGAGATCAAGGAGCGCCTGGCGCGCGACTCCGACCTGGTCAAGACGCTGCTCAGTGATAATAAGGTGGTCTTTCCGCCGCCGCCGCCGCCCAAACTGCAGCCGCAGCCGCAGCAGTCGGTCAAGCCACACCAACATCAGCAGCAACAAAGTCAGCACCAATATCAGCAACCGAATCACTACCACCAGTCTTCTCAGCAGCACCAACATCAGCAGCAGGCGAATCACTACCACCAGTCTTCACAGCAGCAACATCAGCAGAAGCGACCTCACAATGCGATGATGTCCTCCTCCTCCTCCGCTTCGGCTGCCTATGCTCAGTTCAACAGCAGTGGAGGCGGCGGTGGGAGTCACTACCGCGGCAACAACAACTTCAGCTACTCCGGAAACAGCTCAGGGGTGCCCAACACCAGCATTTCGAACAGCAGTAGCCTGACTCGCGGTCACCACAACCATCACCACCAGGGCAATCGCACCTTCAATGCCGCCAATGTCTACAACAACAACAACGGCGGAAGCATGCCCGACTTGAGTGGTGGTAATCGGGGCTACTGCGGTGGAACCACCACCAGCACCAGCAGCAACCTCGACTTTAGCCAGCAGATTCTGTCCACCTTCAGCCCTGACAGCGCCTACTCCAGCAACAGCTCGCACTCGCCGCCGGAGAAGAAGCGAAAGAAGTGAGCAAATCAAACACCTCCTTCACTCCACCAACACCTTACCACCATTTACTACTACTACCTGCGTCCACTGTGAACAATAACACTGTGCGTGTGTGCGCGAGGTGAGAGAACCTTCCACAACCCCCCTCACAACGTTTTCGAACATCTCTGCACACCACCGCGTCCTCGTCGTCGTCGTGTTTCGACTGTTTTGAGTTTCGTATTCGTTCATCATCCTCTTCCTGATTCCTTTATACTTACACACTGCTGAAGTTAGTAGTAGTAGTGGTAGGTGGTAGAGGTGTGAACTCCGGCAACTCGGCTGATTATGATTTTTTTACAACCACAAAAAGAGTGTCACCTTTTCTGTCAAATCACCACCACCACCTTCATCAACATTATACTTTTTTTCTCTAAAAAAATTCACTCAAACTCAAACCTCTTTTCTCTCCCTTTCCTTTTCTCAATCTTTCTCTCCTCGAAACTTTTCTTCCTTTTTTTCTTTTTGAACTTTTGCGCGCAATATCTCAAATGTGATATACAACAACAAATGTTTATAAACGCTATTTTTTTCCTTCCTCTTTGGCTCATCCCTCTCTTTGAAACTCTCTCTCGCTATCTCCGATGTCGACCAAACTTTTCAACTCTGCTCTAAACTCTGACTCCGAGATTGAAAAGTAAGAGATTGAGTGAGAGCGAAAGCGAGGTGACCGACTGACTGAACGACTTTATTTGACTTTATTTTGACAACTTTAACCTGTCTGATAAAAGTACCTTTTTCTTCTTCATCATCATCACCTTCTCATTCACTACCTAGGCCATATTTCAATTGATAAAAAATATATACACTATGATATATTATAATTGATTTATACATAATTACAATTAATTGATTGATCGATTGATGATGAGACGATGATGATGATGAGCATATGTGCGCTTTTCTGTTGTTTGTTCGTTTGTTTGTTTTTTCCTCAGTGTTGAGGTGACAAGTCTTCAAGAAGAAGAAGCAAAGGAAGAAGAAAGTCTCATTTGTGTGTAACCCTGTAAAGTGTAGCTGAACTTGAAAGTACAAAACCAGAAAGTAAAATGCAACACAAAAAAAATAAAAAATCTTTTCAAAAGACAAAAAAAGGGTATTTCTTCTTTCCCGCGTTTTTTAAATTTTCTTCAACCCAAGTGTTAATGAAAAAAAAATTCCATTCATCATCTTCATCTTTGAAGGGAATCACCCTCCCCCCCCCCCCCCATCCTCTTCTTCATCCTCGTTTTTTTTCTCCTTCTTTCTTGGAACCTTCACGACGTCTTAAACCAGCAACAGCACGGGCGAAACAGCAGCATCAGCCAGCATTTTCCCTCCCAACCCCTTTTTTCCCCCTCTCCCATTTCTCTATTTCTCTTTTCGAAACGATGGGTTCCAAAAAAGGGGTTCGGGTGCGTAGAGAAATCATCATTTTTAATTTAAAATGTTAAAATCCCCTACCAATATACAAAATATAATAAAACCACACATTCACAACTCCTCAAAAAAATGAGGCAAGATCTAGAGATAATGATAAACTCCACCACAAAGTATGGTGGACATGCAAATAGTAAAAAAAAGAAGAGAATAAGTAGCATTTTAGTTTCACATTGCCATGCCCTTGGACATCTGCGGGCTGACAGAGGGAGGCGGGCGGCGGCCTTCCTCGCCCCCCCCCCACTGCCCTCCAAAACAGAGGTAGGCAAGGAGCTGCTCAAAGGTAAGCACGTCTTTAGGTGGCCCGAAACGACGGCGTCCAGGCTGGAGAAGGGCACAAACTGGAGGAACTCGGCCGCCTCGGAGCGCAGACAGAGCAGGATCTGCTCCAGCAGCGACAGGCTGACCATCGACCAGCAGCAGGGCGGCCCGGAGGGGCTGTCTCTTCGGCCGCGGCTCCCTGCCCTGCCCTTGAGGAGGGGGTAGGGGGTTTTGAGTAGTACGAGTTTCCAAAGGGCCCCCCTCGCTCTCCAGCGACAGATCGAGCACCAGGCGGAGGAAGCGGACAAACTCGGCGTACAGCGGCTCCCTCAGCAGGTCGCCGCAGCCGTCGTCGTGGTCGGCGCCGGTGCCGCCAATTCCAGCGCCGCCGAGATTGTTGTCGTCCTCGTCGTCGAGCAGCTCCTCGAGGATGGCGTGGCCGCTGCTGCCGTGTGTGGCGGTGAAAGGGGCCCGGGGCCCCGTCCACGTCCATAGCCTCTGCTCCTCCACCAGTCGAACTTTTAGTTCCCCCCTGCGACCTCCTCCCCCGCCAAGAACGCCTCCATTGGCGCGCAGTTCTAGCTGTACGGGTCCCCTCAATCATGTGGGGGCTAAATTTGGACTGCCCTCGTTAAGAACTCCTGCAGGGGAAAAAGGGAAAAAGGCTTAGACTTTACCAAAAGCTCAATAAACCATTTCACTTCCCCCCATACTCAGCCGGTGGTCACCCGCCGGGGCCCCCCCGCCCTTAAAAGCCCCCTGCACGTGGGAGATCCCCCCAAAAGGGGTCTCACTCAGGCGGAGAGGGGGAGACCGGGGTCGGAACCCACTGCTGCTGCTGCTGCTGTTTTTCCCCGCCCCCCCCGCCCCCCCCACTCTTCTGAAGGCAGCAGCCGGGGGGGTTCGCGATCAGCACCAGGGCGCACTGCCCAGGGGGGGTGGAAGAGGCCAGGTTCCACCCCCCGCTGCGGGCGGACAATTGTCCGGCGGCGGCTGCTGTGTGCTCAGGTGTTACCACCACCACCCCCAGCCCCTCCGGAGACCACGAGGGGGCGTCGCCACTCAAAGAGGCATCCACACGGCGTTGGTAAACCGCGGATGCCCCCCAGAACGACCAGTTTTCAAAGCGTAGATGTTCCCATGGAAAGGTCCCGGGCGGCCACGTCTCCCGAGACCATTCACGCCCCCGGCTGAGGGGGAGGGCTTGCCGGTGTAGTTGAAGCGCGGCGGCTTGTCGTCAATTCGCGGGGCTCAAATCGGCAGGATTGTTGTAGAGGTGGCGGTTGACGACCCGAAGTACCAAGGCCCTTTCCTTGTAGAAGAGGCTTTTGCTTCGCGGTGGTGGTAGAAGGGTAATTTTCCGCCGTTTCCTTGAGCATCCTGTCCCCCTCCTCAAAGTTGTAGGGAATGTACAGCTGCCCCAAAGCATGTGGGAAATTTTTCTCCCGCTCCGCCCCCCGGCCCCTTTCAGCTTCGCCACCAGCATGCAAAAGGGCGACCCCCGGGGGAAAGAGCCCCCTGCTCTTAGCCGCTCCAGAAAGACGCCACCAGGGCCGGTCCCCCAAAACGCCCGCCTCCCACGCCCTCAGCAGCTCCTCCACAGCGAGTTTGCACCCCCCAAAACGACGCCCGGGCCACCGGACGAGATGGTCTTGAAGTCGCGCGCCCGCGTTGCCACCAGGAACTGCCCCATCAGCGACTCCAGCTTGGCCGGCTCGGGAATGGCGTCGAGAAGGGCCCCTCCGAGGAGAGCTCCTCGGTGAAGTTGAGGGCGACCCAGCGGGCGAAGAAGGAGTCGGCGGTGGCGGGGTCGTGAGCAGCACCTCCGAGCCGAAGTTGACCCGTCAGGCTGCAGAGGATGAGGAAGCTGATGTCGAAGTAGACGGCCCGCTTTTGGGCGAGTTGCGAATTTTCGCCGGTGTCCATTTGGCTGCTGTTTAGTTTGGCCTTCGGGCCAGCTGGGAGAGGCTCCCGGTGCGGGCGGGCGCAGAGAGGTTCCGGGTTTTGGCTGCACAGGGGACCCCGGGAGGATCGCTGGCCCTCCCGTCTTCGAGGCCTGTCCCCCCAGCAAATCGTTTGAGGGTGGTTCCCCCCGACCACTAGCACCTTCGAGGGGATCTCTCCGAGGTGGGGTCCCGGTAGGGGCCTGCAGTGCTCCTGAAGCGCTTCGGGGGGCGGGCTGAAAGCCCACCCTCCACTCGTGGAAGAATTGGGCAAAACTGGGGGCAGAGAGGCGGTGAAATCGAGGGGGGGGGTGCGCGCATCACGTCCGGGCCGGGCCCTCAAGGGGGCGGGGGTTTTTAAAAGGTTTGAAGTGGAGTTAGAAGGGGGGTCTGCGCCGCCAGACAGCGAAACACTGGGCAGTTTCCCATCAGAAAGAAGCTGGACCATTTGGGTGGAAGACGGCCACGTTGGGGGTTTCTCCCCCTTTTGAGGGAGATCTTCTCCCCCTCAATCAGCGAGAGGAAGGTGGCGTGCAGCGACTCGCAGTAGATCGCCGGCAGGCTGATGCCCAAAGTAGCGGCTGATGGTGAGGATCTGGCCGGCGAGCACCTCGGCGGCGGTCGAACCCGCCCCCGAGGAGGGCGCTGAAGGCGATGGCCGCCTGCAGACTGCGCACCACCAGCAGGCGGTGGGGACGTAGGGGGGATTTAGGCGGTCAGCTGCGGGCGGCCACCTCGTTTGGTGGGCGCGGATGAGAGGATGAGATAAAGTAAAGATAGAGGTTAGCATCCGACAAGGACACCTTCAGCCAGTCGATGCTCTTGGGGAAAGTTCGCCACCACCGGGTTTGAAGGCCCACCGTCGTTTGCCGACTGAAGAGGACGGCGGAAGGAGGCCCCCGGGCCCGAGCTTCGCCTGCACGACCTGGTGGTCGGTGATGAAGCGCCGCCAGACGGCCGGCTCCTCCAGCTTGCCCACGTAGAGGAGGGCCTTGAGGAAGGGCGACCGGGCGAGGACGGCCAGTATGTCGGCGCTCAGCTTCAGTATGGGCAGGTGGTAGTGGGCCCGACGACGCTCTGGTTGAAGAATTGTGTTTTTTGGAAGCTGCTGCTTTTTCCATTGCTGCCATTGTTGTCGGGCGAGGTTGAAGGGGAAAGGGGAAGAGGATTTTTTTGGCGGGGCGGTCCCTGGCTGATTTTGAGTTCAAATTTTGGGAGGTGGCCGAGGCGACCGCCACCTGTCCACCGAGCTGGAGATAAACGCGAAAGAGCCAGCGGGGGAGGGAGATCAGCCCCCCGGCACAGGGCAATGCACTCGCCCTTCGTTGCCGTAGCGGAGGTTCTTTTTTCTTAAAGAGGAGGGGGGGAAAATGGGTTAAAAAATTTTAACCCAACAATTCCAACATTTTTCAAACTTCTTACATAAACGTCGCCAGAAAACTGCAGCAGACAGAGGAACAGGCGGGGCTGGTGGCGTCCGGCGGCTGCACCTCGGTCACCGTCTGAATGACCGTCCCGAAGGAGACCACCTGCGCCCCCAGACAGTGCTCCAGGTAGGTCATCATCAGGGCGTTCGGCACCGGCCCGGAGACGGCCTGGCGGAGGATGGCCTCGGCGAGGTGATACACATCACCGGAGACGCCCCGCGGCAGCAGGCGCTTGATGTTGCGGCCAAACTCCACCTCGCTCCAGCGCTCCCGCCATGCCTGCAGTAGAAGGGCCTTGATCCTCGAGGAGGTGGTGGTCGGCACGGGGTGTTGGTCGACAGCGGCTCGAGGACCATCGTGGTGAAGTGGTGATGATCCTCAGGAGGAAAAAAGTGTCGAAGTTCTGAAGTTCTGAAGATTTCTACTTTTCTGTCAAAAAAAGTCCAGCCAAAACAAAACTGACTGACGGCAGCCGAAGCGGCGGCGGCGACCCCGTCGCATAGCGCGTACCACCGGCACGTCCTTTCAGAGCGGCGCCCACACGTGCTGTGTTTTCCGGCAGCAGTGCTCCTCTCTTTCCCCTGAGCTCGCTCTTTCCTTGGCTTGTGTGTTGGCAGCAAGTGTTGTTGACTTCGAGCAACCCCTCCTTGAACCTTCTTTCCGGTTATCACCGCCACTCCCATCACCACAAATGGCTCCTCAGAAGCCTACTGCTTCGAAGAAGGCCGCAGCTGCTGCCCCGGCCGCCGCCGCTCCAGCAAAAGCCGCCGCCGCCTCTGCTGAGAAGACGAAGGCACCGAAGCAGAAGCGTGTCCGCAACCTCGCCGCCCCAGGCCGGTAAGTCGTGGACTGTTTTGGACTTTTTTTGAACATCTTTCGAAATGGCCAACTAACCATTGAAATCATCCTCCTCCTCCACCCTAGACTGTACGTGAAGGGCATCTTCACCGGGTACAAGCGCTCGCTGCGCAACCAGTACGAGAACACCGCGCTGCTGAAGCTGGAGGGCGTCAACAAGCGCCCCGAGGTGGACTTTTACCTGGGCAAGCGCGTCGCCTTTGTCTACAAGGCCAAGACGTGAGTGATTCTATTTCGCCATATTTCAACCGTCATACTAACAAATCCCTTGTCATCGTTCTCTTTTTGCAGGAAGAAGCCGTGACCCGTCGCGAGGGCAAGACCAGCAAGTTCCGCGTCATCTGGGGCAAGGTCACCCGTCCGCACGGCAACTCCGGCGCGTACGGGCCCAAATTCCACAAGAACCTGCCGTCGAAGGCGATGGGCAGACGGGTGCGCATCATGCTCTACCCGAGTCGAATCTAAAACATGTGAAAATAATATAACACCACCACCACAACCACAGCAACAACAAAAACAATAAAAAAGGGGAGGAATGCCTCCTCCTTCGTTGTTTACCAGTTTGTCTTCGGCTCAAAACTGAATTCTAGATTCGGGTTCTATTTTAAACACCGACAACAACATCCTCCTCCTCATCAAAGTTCAACAACAATAACAACATCTTCCCCTTCTAAACAATGGGCTCCTTGAGCACCGCCTCCGGCCGATCTCGGTGAAGGAGAAAGTGCGACTGAATGCGCGCCATGGAGACCGGGCGCGGGTAGCTCCGCCGGACGTGGGCCACAAAGCGGTCCCCCTCCTCGGGCGCCATCGCCGGGAAGAAGGAGAGGAAGGCCCTCCTCAGCTGCGCGTCGCTGGCATTGTCCACCAGCACCTTCAGGTCGACCCGGCCCGGTCGGGTGAGCGTCTCATCGAGCAGGTCAATGTGATTGGTGGTCATCATGAGGATGCGCGCGTCGCTCCCGACCACGCCGTCCAGCGTGTTCAGCAGGCCCGAGTAGGTGACCCGGCTGAGGCCCTCCCAGCGCTCCGGGTGGCCGTCGTCCTGGTGGGAGGAGGATCCTCCCTTAGTGGAGCAGTCAATGTCCTCGAGGAGGACCAGCGAGTCGCGGGGCGCCGTGTTGACGAGGTGAAGGAGGCGGTCGTCGGTCAGCGAGGGATCGGAGAGATTCAGCACGCAGATGGAGTAGTTGAGGTGGCCGGCGAGGCTGAAGATGAAGCTCGACTTTCCGGTGCCCGGTGGGCCGTAGAAGAGGTAGCCTCGGCGGTAGGGAATCCCGCGCTCCTGGTACCAGCTGCTCGAGGCGAGAAAGGTCGAGAGGTCTTGGACCACGGCCTCCTTGACGCCGTCGTCGAGGATCACCGATTCGAGGGGGCGCTTGGCGCGGGCCTGCCCAAAGACGCGCCACTCGTGCCCAAAAGGGACGTAGGTGGCCGTCTTGTTGGCCACCTCGGCCAGGGCGATGGCTCGCGCCTCGGTGAAGATGTCCGTGAAGACCGATTTGTCGCGGCCGTAGGTGGTCAGCGTCACCACCTCGTAGGGCCGGCCGGCGAGGGCGTCCATCTGCTCGCGGACGCGTTCGCAGCGAAGCACTCGGCCGTGGTAGCTGAAGAAGTGCACGCCCGGCGAGGGAATGAAGGCAAGCGGGTGCTGATGCGGCCCACCTCGTTCTCGTAAAATTCGGTGCACATGGAGACGTGCTGGGTGCGCTGGCGACTGTCGGGTGATCCACTCCAGCCCCACTGGTAGCTCTTGGTCTGGGGATGGAGTTTAGTGGAGAGGTTATAAAGAGGGAGAAATAGAAATAGAACACACTTGTTACCTTTGGAGTTCACCTCGCAGGTGACAAAGGCGTAGCGACGGATGCCCGTCCAGGCGAGTATCACCGAGCGGCGGCCGGCGGCGAGGGCCACCGTCAGGCCGGCCAGGCCGAAGCCGGCGCCGAAGTAGGGGTTGCTCTGCAGGCCGCCGATCAGCTCGGCGATGGTCATTTTGATGGCGGTGGAAGATCAGACAAATGTTCTTCAGAATTTGTTAAACCAGAAAAGAAAAAGAACATGTGACCAGAAAATCAACAACAGAAAAACAGCCGACGCTGAAAGCAGCAGCGGCGGGGGCGACTATTTCCACTCAGTCATAGGAAAGCACAAAACAAAAGCCCAAATTTTTGGTTCGAAAAAGAAGTTCATTCTCTTTTGGCAAAATCACGATCAAAGGAGTACAAAAAAGGCGGAGGTCTTCTTCAAGAGGTGATACCATTACCACTTCCATTCTTAAGGGCGAAATTATAGTTGGCCGGCGGCGGCGGCACCTCCGGCGCCCGCTCCGGAATGCTGATGCCCTCAATGTCCAGCAGGCGGAGTTTAATGTCCAGCTCGAGGAGCATCTGCGCGTCCTTCTCCGCCTCGGAGCTGACCATCGGCCGGTCGAGAGGGCACTGAGCCCGTCCACCAGCAGTCGTAGATCTCGCCGTTGGAGGCGACGAAGCAGAGGCTGCGGGGGAGGCCTGAACGGAGGCGGTCGAGGAGAGCCATTCGTAGAACCTCCTCCTCCTCCTCCTCCACCCCATCATCATCGCCACTGCCTTTACTCACCAGCGCAAAGGCAAGCGCCGAGTGGTCGACTTCTTCCCGCCCTTGCTGTCCCTCATATTTCGGACACTCCCGCCCCACCAGAATCGTCTCAATGTCGGCGATGTTGAACTTGCTGGTGAGCACCTCCTCCAGGCCGGAGCTCCTCGTGGCGATGTCCTCGTCGCAGTCTCCGTACAGCAGCGTCTTGTGGTTCGAGGAGAGGCGGCAGTACCAAAATTTGTCCTTCACTCGTTGACCTGAAAGAGAAAAGGAGTTAAAAGAAGTTTCAAAAATCAAACTTCCGCACTTCACTCACCCTTGGCATGTACTTGTCGAACCTCGTCCCCCCGGGCCAGGTAGTTCAACCGATGGGCCCCCACAATGCCCACCATCTCCGGCCGAGCAGCCCCTTCAGCTCCTTAATCACCGGCAGCTCCTCCCTTTTGGCGGTCCCTTCGATCCCGCTCCTCATTCCACCGCCGATTGATCTCCGCGTAGCTAATCTTCATCACCTCCTTCTTGAAGGAGTCGAAGCAGCTGGTGGTCGCCGAATTGCTGCCGGAGCTGGCCAGCGTCTTCCGCAGCTTCTCCGCGAGAAGCTCTCGACGATGCCCATATCGGCGGCGGTGGCGTGAATCTCGTGCCAGGTGCGGTTGAAGAGGCTGAGCCCTATGCTGAAGAGCTCCTCAAAGGGCCGCTCGCCGTCGAAGAGCATCGGGTAGAAGTGGTGCTGGTCGAGGCGGCCGGCGAGGTTTCAGAGTTTATATTCAAGGGTTTTTGGACCCTCCTCCTCCCTCCTCCTTCGCCGCCCATGCCGAGGAGGGCGACCCAGGAGGCGGCCCAAAGCTCGCCGGGGGGCCACCACCAGCGGACAGTCGTGCTGGCGGTCCCCGTAGCTGGGGGTTCTCAAGGGAAAAAAGCGCAAAAAGGGTCGTCCGTGTGCGCCTTGGCGTAGTAGTGGCAGACAGTCAGACCAGCGCCCCCGGCGGGTCGTAAAAAGGTCTCCCAGGGGGGGGACGGTGTTGGCGAAGCCGAAGCGCTCGTAGTCCTCTGAATGTGACTTTTCCGAGGCGCCCGAGGCGCCGGAGGAGTTCGAGGCGAGGCTGCTCTGCGAGCGGAAGATGTTCGCCTGACTGGCCGACCTTCCCCCGCCGGAATGGCTTGAGGAGGAAGTTGTTTCCATGCCAATGCCATCTCTCTCCATCGTCTGTGCGTAAATGGCCCGGATCTCCTTGACCTTGTCGCGGGCGTCGTCGAAGGCCGCCCCCGACTGGCGTTTATCATCGTAGAAGTGCAGCAGATGTGTCTGCAGGACGTAGAGTTGGTGGGTGATCTCGCTGCTGCCCATGCTTCCCTTGCCGCTGTCGCCTTCGGTGCTGTGTTGTCTAAAAAAGGGAAAAGATGTTTGTTAGGTTTTTATGAAAATAGAAAAAGGCTCGATGGGAAATTTTCCCTTTTTGGGGGGACCACGTACTCCCAGAATGGTGTCCTTAAACTGGCGCGAGGTAGTGTGGCGGCCATCGCCCGCCGTCGATTTGCATCCGTTCTAGCGGGGGGGATCGCATTGATCAGCCCCAAAGCACGTTCTGCTGCACCGCCGGCAGGGGTTTTTTCAGAGCTGATTAACGGGGCGCGTAATCTGCCGCTAATCTCGGGGGAAATTTTCCCCGGCAGCTGATGACGGCCCCCGAGGATGGCCACGAGGTGTGACAGCTTCCGCTCGGGTGGTGTCTCCCCCCCTTTTTGACACTGAATGCTGTTCGGGGTCGGCGGGGCTGTAGTTTTTGGGGGCACGCAGTCGATGAAGGCCTGCCACCGACGTCCAGGGACAATGTCGTGCTCCTGTGCGGAGGAGTCTCCGCCCCAGCGCCTGCTCCCCAGGGTAAGGTTTTCTTCGTTGAAGAGAGTCATCACCCATTAGGCCCGCCCGGGCGTCAATTACCACAAAGGGGGGCGGCGGAGTGCTCCAGTTCCCCAGTGGGTCAGTCTGTGGTTTTTTGGGGGGGAAAGTGGCAGAAAAGGGAGTTTTTCCCCTGAGCTTTTCCAGCAGTCTGAGAACGTACCGCCGCGGTGAGTAGTACAGCTAAACCCCAGACGCCCGTTGGTGATCTCCTCGTTGCGGTTCTCCTCGGTGATGTACCGCGGATAGGGCGTGCCGGACTTGTCGGGCGTCATCAGCAGGGCGTACTCGCTGGCGGGGGAATGGAGTAGTGGACCCTTTGTTACCTCCCCGGGGGGGATGAAGGGGGATGATGAACTGTTGAGCTGAAAGGAGAGGCAAAACGCTCCCCGATGATCGACCCCCAGGTCCTGTTTGGGGTTGTAGGAGAAGAGGATCCACGGGGGGTTGCGGGCGGTGGGGGTTGGTGGGGGAAAAATTCGGGGAGATGGGGTTTTTGCATTTCAAAAATTGAACCGTCTAAAACTTACATTGTCCTTTTTCCCGGCGACTGCTCCAGCTCGCGGTACGGCACGACGGCGATTTTTCAGGAAGTTCTCCGCCCCCTGCTGGCTCTTGCGGGATAATAGTCGCCATTTTTGGTGATTGGGTTTTGGAGTTTAAAAAAAATGACCAGAAAAATCCAAAAGAATTTCCATGTCAAAAAAAAGGGGTAAAGAAAAGTTCTGACAGATTCTCGCTCTGTTTTTGACAGGATTTCACTGTTTAAAAACTCCACAGCGACTACTTCCACCCAAGGCGGTCTGGGGCTTTGGGGGCAGGTTTTGGGGAAAAAGGGCTGATAAGGGAAATTTTGAAGCGGTTTTGGGAATTTGTCGGAGGCGACTTTTATTCGAGTAATAACAAAAAGATGCCATATAAAAGGTTTCAAAAAAAAATGGAAAAAAAAAAAACTAAAAGGTGTTAAAAAAACTTCTTTTTTAGATTTGCTCTTCTTCCCGGCACTTTTTGGGGGAGGAGCTGGAATGCTTCTGCTGCTGCCGTTTCATCACAAGGCCCAGTAAATATTGCACAGGCCAAGGACGCTGTTTAGTTTGCTGCGTTTTAAAAAAGGGGAAAAGATAAAGACATGTTAGCTAAAAAAAAACCTGTTTAAAAGAAATTGATAAATCCTCACCTCTTCATCAGCGGCTCCATTAGGTAGGGCTGGGGAGAAAAAACGACAAACGGGGAAAGGTAGTAAGCGAGCGCACAGACGCTGCCAATGGCCAGGCCTTTGGAGGCACTGGTGGACGTAGTAAAAAACGAAGGTAGATTCTAAAACGATAGAAACCAAAAATTTTAGGAGTGTTTGAAACCCCAAAAGGGGAACAAATCCCCTTTGGGGACGAAAAGAGCGGGAAAACCCGGTGTTGAAAACCTTGGGAAGGGTATTAAACCTCCTTGTTTACAAAGGCCGCCCCAAAAAATGAGCAGCTTTTGAGGGGACAAAAGGGAAGGTGAATTAGTAAAACTGGAAGGCCAAAAAAGGAGTCTTGGCGTTTGGCACCGGCGATCTCACGCCCCCTTACAATTTAAAGGGAAAGGGAACCCATTCATTGGAATTTGGGCCGAAAAAAGAGATTTTCCCCAATTTTGAAAAAAAATTAAAAAAAATTTTAAAAAAGTTCATAAATTTTCCCTGTATAAAACAAAAGAAAGCCACCTTAGACTGGAAGGAGGGAAAGGGATGGGCCAGCGGCTTTCCAAACGGTCGCCTGTACTTTAGAAAAAAGGAAAGTTAATGAAAATCGGTAAAAAAGTTACAATTTAAATTACCTTTGGGTAAACCGCAACCGCTCCAGACCTTTGGGAAGCCGCCAATTTTGAACACCCCAAAACTTTTTGGGATACCCCCTTTCGGGGTGGGGGGATAGGGGGATCCCCTTTTCAAAAAAATTTTTCCAAATTTTTTTAAAGGGTTTTTTAAAAAACAGAAATTTTTCCGGGAAACCCCTTTTTCCCCTGTTTATTTTGAAAAAATACCCGGTTTGTTTTCCGACCTCGTACCGGGTTTCGTGTTTGATTTTTTTTTTTGGTTTGAGAAGGTTTTTTGGGGTTCCCCCTCCCCCTTTTCTTTTTTGCCCGTTTTTGTGTTCGCCATTTTAAAAACCCTTCGCTAAACGTTTTTTCGGTTTTTTTTCGAAAATTTTAACCTTTTTCATTTTGCTTTTTTGGGGGTTTTTGATAAAAAAAAGCTTCGAAAATCTTTCCCGGGTTTCCTCCTTTTCCTAATTCCTTCCCCAAGATCCTTTTTTTCTTCCCTTTGGACCAGAAGCCTTCTCGTTTCCTGGAAGAGATTTTCCAAAAATTCCCTTCCTCTTTCCTGTCCTCTTCCTCCCCCTCCTGTTCCGGGTTCCCCGGGGGTTTAAAGTATCAATTCCTGTCATCCAACCCACGTGAAGGTAAGTGATGTTTTTATTATCGATTGTAAAGGAAATACTGTGCCTTTTTTGTTTGTGTTTTTTTGGTTGTTGTAATGACACATCTGGATGATTAGTTTGCATTAGCGATCTATTAGCTGATTAATGCTTGTTTGGCCCCGCTTGCGGCACACACTTGTCTTGTTTTGCTTTGCGTTTGCGGGCGAGAACACAGAACGAATGCTGCCAGTCGCTTGGTTGATTATCCGTAGCCAGCAAAAAAACGTATTATTTTTAGTTTATAATCTATTAGTCCCCGACCTTGTCATTAGCGGCAAGAACATATTTTATCAGTGTCATTGTGTGTGTCTCTGTTCACTGTTTCGTCAATACCGTGCCCACCACCATGACTGACTTGCTAAACTAGTCGTGTGCGTCTTTAAACGCCAGAAAAACTTCTGCCGCCGCGACATTCGTGCACAATTTGACTGCGTGCCAGGGCACCGAAAGTGAACGCGGCCGAACAAGCGAACGAGAGAATATTGCGACAGATATCAAAACTGAAAGTTGTGCACAAACAGACAGACAACACACAATACGCCATTCGTGTCACCATTTGTACCAATTAGTCGAAATAATGTGCCTCTGCACAGTTGGCGGCAATATCTTAATTAAACTTTATAATTTACTCGCTCCACTTTTCAGTAGCTGTAGCTCAGTGTTCAAGAGAGATGGACGAGTGAATGATAAATGATTGCTCTGAGACGACTTTGCAAATGACGACGACGACGGTGATGACCTGTCAACAGCAGCGCAAATGATCCTCTCTTTCTCTCCAGAACACTCGATATTATTCAGCGGTGTGTGTTTGCACCACCACCACTCTAAATGTCGATGATTATTAGCCAAATTAGTCATTAATTATTCTTTGACGATTAGTAGTACTGCTGCACGTCCTCATTGACTTGCTCTACTGCTTTTGCATTTCGATCAGGTGTGTGTGCCGTTTCTATTTGGTCTGCGCGTACACGGAATTTCCTGTTTTCCGTTTTCTATTCTCTCAGTTCGTCAATTCATTTTCAATGCAACTGTCGCACAACGTTTGCCTCTTATTTTGCAAGTTAGGTGCAACTGTGGTCTGGCCTGGCCTGGCCTGGTCTGGTGGAATGGCGAAATCCATTTCGATATTAAACTTCACCAGACCTATTAGTTCACTCACCAATAGACGCCTAATTGATGACACTTGCTGCAGCTGCAGCAGCTCTATAGTGCACTGCACATACACTCTGCACTTCCATCGGACCGTTTACAACTGCTAACCAGAGAAAAAACTGCTGTGACTACTTCGACGAGAGGGATAACCTTTTCACACCGGCTCTCTGATGTCTTTCTCACTCTAAATCTCAACAAACTTAAACAAATGTTCGAGGGAGGCTAAACTACTATAGACACTCCGACACAGACAGATTACTGCTTGCTGCCCATTATCATTCAAATAGGCAGCTAACCGGTGCTGACTGATTTCGATGAGCAGCAGTGTTCCCACAGGCCTTTTCTTTGAATTTCTCGAGCTAGGATGACTGTGTGCACTCAGCAGCCCTTCCTTTGCATAATTTATGGTCGCAATTGCGATGCTGAGTTGATGTTGAGGTTAGTCAGTTTCTCTCTGTCTGTCTGACTGTTATGTAAGTGTATTATAATTTGCTCAGAGAATGATGGCTATTCGAAGAGAGCGAGAGAGAGAGAACGACTCTTGTCTTGTCTCGTCTTCTGACTTGTCTTGAGTAGGTGTTGTGCAGTGGAGAGAGAGACGGAGCAATTTGCCTGTTTCTCTCTCTTTACTGAAGGCATTCATGGCCGCCGCCGCTATTAGCTGCCATTTTGAATGTGCTAATTCAATTTGCTCAATCACTTGCCCTCACTTACTTTGGTTGAGGAAGAAGAAGAAGAAGGTAAGGAAAGAATAGGCAGCCTTTCCCCCCTCTCTTCCACCGAAGTGATGTCCAAAGCTTATACTTCAATTAGGCAAATCTCGGAGTGTTGCCCGCCTCAGCCGCTTGCGGTACTTCTCTTCAGGTTGAGGTGCGCTCTCTCCTTCTCGCACTCAGACTCGAATTAATTTGATCCGTTTTGTTCTTCTTCTCTCTCTTTTCCCTCTCCTCTTTTTTGATTCGAACCCTAATGGATGCTAATAATGGCGCCAGTCTTATTGCCACTCACAAGCTTCGCCGTGCGCGCTCATTACACACTGCCGTGCACTACCCATCACACTGAACACCTTTCCTTCCTTTCTTTCCTTCCTTCCCTGTGAATTCCGTATGACCGACACTTACTGTTGCTGCTGAGGCACACAATGACCGGTTTAATATTATTATTATTATGGTGTTTAATTGTCGGTAATCGAAGACACCAGCAACGGTGCTGTGCTTTTTGGTGTGCTTTTTGGTGGTGGTGGTGTATGCTAATGTGTGCAGTGTACAACACACAGCTGTGTGTGTTTGGGAGTTGTATGGCACAATGTGTGCACTTTAATTTAGAGGCAAAAGAAGTGCTGGACTTTGCAGGAGTAAGGTGACTGCTCAAGTCCTTTCTTTCTTTTTTTCCTTTTCTCCTTTTCTCCTTTTTGCCCCTTTAATCCCCTCGGCTCGTCATGACTTCATTATGCAGTCAGCCTTTTCTCCTTTCTTTTCTTTCTTTGCTATTTTCGTGCAGTTCATCTTTTCGCCACTCGTGCACTTCGTCATCGTCCTCTTGCTCATTTTGCACACACACACACACACACAACATCATTTCAGGCGTTCATTTTGCATTAATTGTTTTCATTAATGATCCCCCCTCTGCCATCATTTTTGGCGTATTTTCTGGGCAGAGTGAATATGCGCTCACTCGCTGCTGCGCGTTAATAAAATTAAGCTAATGAGCGGGCTAAAAGATAAAAAACTAAAAGATGAGCTGCTGCTGCTGATGCCTTTGCCTTCGATTAGCATTCGCCCGATTGGTCACATCGCTCAGGTGTTGCACTTGTTCTACTTTGCCCTCTCTCTCTCTCTCTTCTCAAAGATAGCAAGTAGAATACTCTTCAGACTCTCTTCAGTAGAGAAGTGAGGTTGTTGTTGTCGAAACAGCAAACTGCTGCGTGCACTCAGTGCGCCTGGTGGTGGTGGTGAGGGACTCGGAGATGGAGATCACACAGACACAGACACACACTATCAAAGTGGTACTATCTATCACCCCATTTTATCGTGTGTGAGTGAGCTAAATGCTACACCGCCATTTGCACGGTCGTGTGCTGCTGAACCAGGCGTCAGCCTTTGCTCGGCGCTTCTCGTTCGCTTAGAGTTGCTGCTGCTGCTGCTGCTCATCACACTTTACATAATTACCATCTTCTCTTTGCTCGATGGTCGCGAGATTATTTTAAATATTCACCTTTTTTGCCTGCTTCATTGTGTAGTGAGTATGTGCTAGAAAACTGGCTAGCAAATGTGTGTGTGTGTGTGTGTTTATGTTGCTAATTAAAAGCTTAAATGAAGTGAAGTGCCAATTAAATTAGCATATTTATTATTATAATTCAGAGGAGTGAGGTGAGAGAGAGGCATGAAAGTGTGATGGAGGTGGTGGTGGTAAGTGCGAGCAATGTCCAGCAAGATCCATCCATCTAACCTGATCCAGCCTCGATCTATCTATCGAGCCATCTATTGATAACATTTAGCTTCCCTTCTCTCTCTTTTTTTTCCGTCACCTTTTTGTTTGTTGTGATTGAATCTCAATTAATGAGGGAGAGAGAGAGAGAACTTATTTTTTTTGCCGCTTTTGTTTTTCGCTCTGCACTGTTTTCAGCAGCTTCGATGATGATGGAAGCGGGGTAAGTCGGATTGAGTTCATCAGCACAGAACAGCAGGCACAGTTCACACAATTGAAAAGTTGCATGCATTCTCTTCCTTTTTCCTTGCTCGCACTACTTTACACAGCATCCCTTTTGTAAAAAGCACCTGAGCAGCCCTAATTCCTCCATCACCGTTGTTGAGCCTTTCTTTTCTTTTCCACACGCAGATTTGCACTTCTTTTGTTTTTTGTTTTTAGTTTCCATTAGCCCCACCACCACCACCACCACCACCACCGCCACTCTCAATGGCGATGATCTGGCAAAGTAATTATTATTATTTTGGCACCCCATCGAGAGAGAGAGAGAGAGAGAGGAAGACTTGCAGAGTTATTAATTTTGGCACTTCTTTTGCATTAAGCGCCTTTCCGAGATGGTCAGCTTTTCTCCTTTGCGTGCAGTGTATGCAAATTGCCTGTGTCTATGCACATTACATTAGTTTCCCCCAAAATCTGATCAGCTTTTACATGTGATGTTGTGCCCTGCCTGACCTGTTCTTCTCTGCTCTCTCCTCGATGTAATAATCAATTACCACTTTACATATCCATTTGTTTGCCATTTAGCGTCTAAAGATTCTCGCACTTTTTGTTTTTCTGCAGGGGAGCCTCAGGTGAGCCCTGTGTGTTGGGCCCCTATTCTTCTCTGCTGGTAATAAATGGACGCTCTTAGCAGTCAGGGAGAAGTGGAAGCAAAAAATGATGAATGTGTGCTCTGCTGTTGATGCTGCTGATGCTGCTGCTCCTCTGTGCTGATTTGCATTTTGATGGAGGCAGAAAAGAGGAAGAGAGAGGATCACACGCCGGGAAACTACCTCCTGCTCCAAGTGCACTACTCTCTTTCTCACCTGCAAGTCAGAACTCATTTGCATCAGGGCTTCGGATTTTTTTTGCCTTTACCTTTGTATGAAACCCTCTTCCTCCTCCTCAGACTTCCAATTGCCAATTTTTTTTGTGCCTCGTGTCAACCCGTCCAACTCTTCTTCTCTCCCCTTGTACTTTATTAGCCTGATTTATCATTGCCCTTAGTGGCCCTCCTCTCTCTTGTCTTCCCTTTCCTCATCCCGCTAATCAGCGCACATCGCGCTACCCTTCTTCTTTTTTTTTCAATCTGAAAAGCTCAAGGTGTGCTGGTGAAACTAAGTTGCAGATTGAACAAAGTTGTCTTTATTTATTTTATTTTCGGCACTTTGCCTTACTGTATGGCAAGGCTTTCTATTTCTAAACTTT
Organism: Tyrophagus putrescentiae; assembly: GCA_024499935.1. Taxonomy (NCBI): domain Eukaryota; kingdom Metazoa; phylum Arthropoda; class Arachnida; order Sarcoptiformes; family Acaridae; genus Tyrophagus; species Tyrophagus putrescentiae. The sequence goes on from JAMZRA010000001.1 coordinate 1,087,278, forward strand.
GGGTTTTCTGCTGAATTTTTATCACACGCGGGGGTATTAGCAGCAAAGTGATTGAGGGAAACATTGTACGGATTAGGGTGATGACGACTGGCTGAGCTGTTGTGTGTGTTCTTGGGCTTGACGTCAACCTTCCAGAGAGGGATAAGCCTCGATGATGTGTTCGATACAGTTCTGATTAGGCTTCACAGATGTGATGATTTTTCATCAACACATAAATCAGATCATCAAATTTGATGAGGGGAGGAATATTTCGTTTATTTGTTGAAAGCCCAAACCCTAAGGGGTCTGACCAATGCAGCAACATTTTTCGTTCTTGCCCCCCTTTTTTTTGCTTTCTGTTTTCTTTTTTTTGCCCACGGGGGGTTTTTTTTTTCTCATTCCCTGGAAACCCCGGGGTTTCTGCTGCTGCTGCGGCTTGGGGTCCCCTGTCTGTCGGGGCTGGGTAAGATAATGCGATAACTGCTGTAACTTGCTGCGTTTTCGATCTTTTTGCCCCTTGGTGCAAATGGTAGTGGAGTATGTTCAGTTTTTTTCATCGTTTCTGTCTTCTTTCGACTTTTTGTAAAAATTCGGTCCCCTGCGGCGGCCAGCCGGCCCCGCCAAAACGCGGGGAAAAATTTTCTTCTTTTTTCCTTTCCCTCGGCATGCAATTTGGTGGGGGTGGGTTACCCCAAAAGGAAAAACAAACAATGAAAGCGGGCAGCAAAATCCCGCACACTTTAGAGTGGGGGGGAGAGTTTTTGCATTTTTCCAAATTTTTGGGGCATAAATCTTGCTCAGGGAGACCAGCAGCGGGTCTCATCTCTTGATCTGCCTTTTTTGCATGTGTCAATGCAGAGAGTGTCTCACTGTGTGAGTGTGGAATTTGCTAATAAATTTCATAAATTAAAGCACCACACAGACAGACAGTGTGTGTGTGTGTGTATTTGTGTGTTTGTGGCCTTCTTGAGTGCGCTAATGACCGGTCGCGGTCGCTGTAATTTATCACAATCTCGCTGGTGGTGGAAGCGGTGGTACTACCACCACTGCTCATTTCGTTCACTTCATTTACTTTTCATTTGAAATGTTCCTTTTTATTATTTTAAAGTAGCACACTGTATTTGGACTGGGTTGTGTAGTGTAGTACTTCGGGTACGCGCGAGCAATTGTAATATATTGTGATTTGTTATTTTTTGTTTGCCAGTGAATTGAGCACCACCGGTGTTGCATCGTTTGCCTCTGTGTTGCTAATATTAGACAGACTCTGACAGTTTTACTCTCACATCATCAATGTGTGTAATCTGCGCAATTATCTGCTGTCTTGCAGCCTTTCCATCCTCCCCTTTCTTTTCCTTCTCTTTGTGCCATCCCGATCCGACAATCGCTAATTATATTTCGGTAGTGTGTTGCAAATTATTATTATTCAATCACCGATTGATTTATTAGTGACCGACCGACCGGTCGAGGGCGCCATTGCCAGTGCCAGCCATGTTCCTCTTGTTTGTCTGACCTGTGTGGTGCTCTCTTGAATGATGCGCCTTTGTTGAGCAGAGTGCCGGTACTATTTACCAAAGAGAGGTACTGCGGCCAAGCATTTACATTTCGGGTTGTGTGTGTGTATTTGAAAGGAGAAGAAAGAAAGAGAGAAATATTAAGAGTCATTTCTTCTTTCTTTCTTTCACTTCTCTCTTCAATTGCTTTATATTCAAATGGATTCCACCACTTGTCAGGCATTAGAGGCATCCCGCTTCACTTGCCTTCTTCCCTGGCTCTTCTGTCAGAGACCTGTGGCGGCAATTACCGGACACTGCTGCTGCTTCATTGTACTGCGCATTGGTAATTAGAAAATTGCCAATCGAGTGTCTTTCTCTTTCTTTCTCTTCTCCTCTCTTTTCCATTCGCTCCAATTGACAGCAACGAGCGACTAATTTGTTAATGGCATCATCGGCCACCGCCGCGCTCGCGCTCGCTGCAAAGCTGAAGCTTCTGCTGCTTCTTCAGCTCACTCTGGCTGCATTCTAATTGACTTGACCTTTTCTGGTCGGCAGCAGCAGCGATTCTCTGATGGATTGCCACTGATATATATAGAGCTGTGAGCGAAGTTGCAGTTCTCAATTGATTGATATGTTGGTGCGGTGGTGGTGGTGTGAGGGAGAGACTGGCCACATTTGATTACCTCAATCTGCGCTCTCTCTGCTCTGCTCTATCACTGCAGTGGTGAATTATGCATTCATAGAGCACCGGCGACGGCAGCAGCAGCACTTGATTGATCCATTGATTGCTGCTCGGTGGTTGCGGTCAATTTAGCGAAAGACTCGAGCATAGACCGCCTTCTCCTTCTTTTCACTCGGCTCTAATAGCTTCTTCAGTCTTCAGTCTTCTTCATTTCTATTCATGCTGAATTGAATGTTGTACCTTCCAATGTTGAGTTTGTTGTGTCGTTCAGTTTCAGTTGATGTGACTGTGCCCGCTTTACCGGCGACTTGTAATTGTGTGCCAGTTTATTCAGGTGATTTTATTATTTCTTTTACATGTATTTGTTCTTTTAATTCACCTTTTTTCACCATTTTGATGATTTATCAGGTTCCAGCAGGAATGGAAACTTTTGCCCTCTTTCTCCCCCTCCCCTGACTCCATTTGAAATATTGCCCCTTATTAACATTTGCTAATCTAGTCTCCAGTGTGTGTGTGTGTGTTTTCGCTCTCCTCACGCGGTGCGAATTTTTCGTTTGCATTTTCTTTTGCATTTGCACTTTCTTTACTTTACATCGACTACGATGATGGTGATGGTGATGATGATGATTTGTGCCCCAGTGGTGTGTTAGATTAGCAGCAGCAGCTAGAGGTGAGCTCGGCAATGTGCGACGGAGGGGGGCTCAATTGAAATTTATTGCCACTCGCTGCTGCTGCTGCTGCCACGGCAGATCGAAGACAGATTTCTAATTTAATTATTCCCTCCCTCTCCTCTCTCCCCTCAATGTGCTGCATTTTCCCTAGGTCCTAATGAAGTTCCTGTGTGTGCGTTGTGGTAGCATGCGTGCTCGGCAGCCAGCCGCTCTCTCTCTTTTCGGTTTTGCCGATTCCTCTGCGGTTTCTTCTGTGCATATTTTTTTATTGATTGCTCGTCACACCGGCAGTGTATTCTGCGGTCGCTTTTTTCCTGGCTTTTCTCTATGTCTCTGTGTTCTGTGTCTCTGTTCCACTGCGCACGGTCTCATCAATCATAATTTGGTGCTCATTAACGCTTGCTTGCTGGCTGGCTTGTGGTGAGGTCGCTGTCTTTTCATTTTTTGTTTCGGTTTTTCGCGGTGACCGAGTCCTGAAAAAAGTAGTCGTTTTAATCTTTAGTTTTTTTTGTGGTGTTGATGATAGCCAGGAATGCTTTGGTGCCAATGTGATGTTTAGAAAATGAGATGAATTTTTGCATGTGCGGGGCACATCTTTTTTTTCTCTATCTCAATTTGCTAATTGTCCGCTTTGAAGCGAATAAGCAGCAGCAGCTCTTGACTTGATTATTCATCTGCTTTAGGATAATGTCAGTAAAAATGTGTGCGTGGGACTTTTATTAGGAAGATTCCTTGAAGTGTGCCAAATTTTGCTAAATGCAGAAAATATTCTCTGAATTAGGATTTAGAACTTTTGTCGGTCAACTTACTAACAATATGTCTGTTTCTTCTCTTTTCAGAACTTTTCTGGACTTACTATGGACTTTATCATCATCATCACCACCACCACTTGTACATTCATCAACGGACTTATTTATTTTTCATCCCCTCATCTCATCACTTGACACCTCAGCACACTGGCCGGCCACCGCTGCAAGGTAAGTTGTCTTTTTCTTTTCATTTCATTTTACAGCTGTTAGCTGTTTCTTTTGTAGTGTCAGGTGTTTTGTGTACTGGTGCATACACTTGCCGGCTCTGCTTTTCGGCTCTAAAAGTAGGCTACAGAAACAGTTGTTTCTCCTCCCCTACTTAAAACTAAACAGAAAATTCATAACTCCAAAAATTTTAATTACGTCCCATGATTGATCATCGTGAGCTGCTGCTGCTGCTCACACAGACTTGGCCTATTGTGCTGGTGGTGGTGGAGAAAAATAGTTTTGGGAGCAAGTGAGTGTTTGTGGTCAGCGACAGCTTTTCTGCTGTCCACTACTGCACACACTGCAAATCGATTGCCTGGCTTTGTTCTTGGCACTTCAATCGATTACATGCTTCAATTGTGAGCAGAGGCATTACTGCTGCTATTGCTGTGACCACCACCACCACCACCGACTCTGACTGACCGTTTGAGCCTGTTTTTAATAGGCAAATGTGTCTTCTGTCAGTCTATTTCTCGCCACTCGCAGTCGTGCTCTGCTCTTTCTCTCTCACTCGCTCACTCAAATGTAACATTTATATATTGGCCATTTGTGGTGGCTATCAAATCGAGTCCTGACCACCATCTTCAGTATTCATAGTGGGCAATCGAAGAGTGAGAGAGAGGGCAGTAATATTGCGAATAAATCGATGATAATGTTCGGCGATGGAGCGACGATGATAACCGGCGAGCAGAGGCTCACTGTTTTGTGCTTTTCTTTCTTTCTTCTGTTTCTTTCTTCTGTTTCTGTTTTGCACTCGGTGCCCTCTCTTGCTCTTCTTTTTTGCTCTTCACTGCATCCGTCCGTGCCGCGCGGCAATGGTCGTAGTGTTTGGCTGCTGCTGCCTAATGGCGATTTAATAGACACGCACAATTGACCACAGAGAGGAAGCGGAGGAAACGGAGGAGAGAGATGAATCAAATAAAGACCGATAATCGATCTTTTTTGGGTGTGGGGCAGCAGCACTGTGCACTCTGGCACTGGCACAAACGACGATGGTGGTCACCACCAGAAACCCTCCTCACCCATCATGTGCTTTTTTATGTGTGCAGTATGTTTTTTCGAACTGCCACCACCACCAAAAGTTGTGTGTTTTTTTTTTTTGGCAGTGTCTGTCCTCTCTTTAGGTCGAGCCTCGCGCCTCGAACTTGTCCGCCAGCCAGTTGTTGTTGGCAGCTCGTAAAGGGGAAACTCGGACGGTAGCCAGTGTCTTCTCCCCTCTCCTTTTGTTTTTTTCTCAGACCACCAGAAATTAGGCAAATTAGATAGCAGGGGGACTGCTCTGCTGCTGCTTGCTGCCGTTGGCCACCTCGAAGCTCGCACTTGCCATCTTTTTTCAAAATGGCGCTCGAGGAGGAGAAAGCAGCAGCAGCAGGTTTTTGTCATGTCCACGCTGTGGGTGCTGTTGCAATTTCTGACTCCAGGATACCCGTCATCGCCGCCATCATCATCATAATCATCCGCTGTATTAACCGGACAGAGATGAGGAGAGGGGATGATGATAGAATGGAATGGAAAATACTGTTGCTTCCCTTCCTTTCCTTTCCTTTGTTCAGCGCACTTTTCTCTACCTTCAACTCTTTGTTGTCATAGTCAATAACCTAAAGGGTTTTTTAGCTGCTCTGCTCTTCTTTGTTTAATTCATTCCCCCAGTTTTTTTTCTTGAGCAGCAGTTGAAGTGCCAATTAATTGATGTCCAAGATGCAGCGGCAGCAGCGGCTTCGATTGGGGCCTATTACTGACCGGGCAGCACTACTACTACTTTGACTGACCATTATGATGACGACCACTGAAGTTTTGACTGACTAGCCGCCACTTCTCCTTTGTCGGATCTATCCGCTTTTAAACTTTTTCCTTCCATTTCTGCCTTATTGAAAGGTCGATTCTAATTCTTTTTCATCTGCTGCCGCTGCTGCTGCTATTTGCCTTTGATTTGCCTTTGATTGATTCGACTAGGTCGTTAGTGAGTGAGTGTGAGAAGACTGACTGAGAGAGCGACCTGTTGTCCTTTTTCCTTCTTTCCTTCCTTCTTTCTCTCACCTATCCCTTGCACTCATTTGCCTGTCACTAATTGATCACCCTGGTGGTGGTGGTAGTGTGAGCACACTGTGGTCGTCGTCGTTGATGGATTAGGTGCTACAGGGGCCGCAGCAGCAGCAGCAGCAGTTCGTTGTCTTCCAGTCAACCGAATGAGAGCTGACTGAAGTTGCTGTAGGATTGCCCCTCTCTTTCCTTTGTCTTCCCCAGGCAGACTTAATATGTTCTCTCTTTTGTCTACCTTCTTTCTTTCTCCTTCTTCCTTCTTCTTCCCCGTGCGCCAATCAGTCTGATTACTCTACTCCTCTAGGCACTTCTGCCTGTCCCTTTAGTGTTCTTGCGGTCAGGCAGCAGCAGCACAATTGAATCATTTTAGCTGTAGTCAGAAAGTTAATTTGTTTACAGTAGGAGAGGAGGAGGAGGAGGTACAAAGTGGTGGTGGTGGTAGTGAAGTCACTCACTCAGTCACTTCGATTTGACTACTTTGCCGCCGATTTGAATGCTGCGGCGCGTGGAGGCGGCCACCTCGCTCGATCTTCTCTTGCTTTCTTTCTCTCTCCCTCGGTTTGATCTTGACCGCCACAGAACAGAACAGCACACAGTGAGCACTTGTCAGCAGTGTCAGCAGTGCAAGTGTAAGCGCGGGGAGGCCAATTGGCATCGGCACAATTACCGCAGCCACATTCACAGTTCCCCTCGACTCTATGTGTTCCAGTCGACGGCCGTGTAAATCTGTGATGGATGGTCTCAGAAGGAGAAGAAGATGAGCTTTTTCTTTTTCATTTTTCCGTACTTTGTTTTTCTTTGCTGTACTGTACACATGTATTTGCATGTACACATTTCGCCGCCAGTGGTTGTGGTTGTCTGCGGAAGCGGCGCCAATTAAGCCCCCAATTTGGCAGCAGCAGCGCCGGTCATTAGCACGAATCGATTTCCTCTCTCTCTCATTTCTCTCTCATTACTCAGCTAATGGCTCAGCTCAATCTCTGACCTGTTGTGTTCTTCCCCTCTCCCACTTAATTCTGCCCGCACAGTCTACTGCTGCTGCTGCTTCTGCGGAATCACTTACCAGTGCGCGCCATCATTTGCCAGGCTAATTGGCGGCAGCCTCCTCAGTCAGTCAGACACTGTGGAATACCACCACCACCACCACCTTTTTCACTGCTGTCACTGGGCACCTCGAGCTTTGGCTGTCGTTGATCCGTGAGCAGGAGCATGAGCATCATCATCATCATCAGCAGCAGCAGCAGCAGCAACATTTTCATGATGCGATTACCTCTCTGCTGGTAGACAGCAGCAGCAGTAGTAGCTCGATTTGAATTGAAGAAGACAGGCGGACAGGGCAGGGCAGCACTGGCAGCAGCAGCAGCAGCTGACAGACATTCGGCAAAAACACGAGCCAGTGAGCAGATTCGGTGTGTGTCATTAGCATTCAAGTGGCAGTCAGCAGCAGTTGTTCAACCCGATCAGATCAGAGGTGGCTTTGCCTGCTCCTCGGTCTGATCATTAGCTTACAAATGATGGTGGTGGCGGTTTTTTCTGCCGACGACGACGACGTAGACGATTTGCCGGCGTTATGTCGGCGGTAAGCCACTGTTGTCTCCACCGTTTTTCGATTGTTTTAGCATTTGATGCTCAGTTTGCTCGTCAGTAGTGGCTGAGTGATGTCAGTGACCATTTATGCACTTGATTCCCTTTTCTCCATTATTTTTGGTTGTTGCCACTCTCTGAGATGATGTGCTGCCTAATAGCCGAGGAGAGAGTAGTTTTGGTGGCCATGCGTGCCTAATCGAATTTGATAATGATGACGAGTGTGGGGTGGAAAAAGATAGGAGGAAGCTAAGCTTAGGCAGCTCGTTGTGATCAGTACTTCTGCACTTACGCTGCCAATTTTGGCACGGTATTATTATTGAGTGCAAGTCTATTCCAATTACCGTCTTGGCTGCTGCTGCTGCTGCACTGTCATATCCTCTCTCTCATTTGAGCAATCCTTTCCTTTTTCTGACTTATTCCCTTGATATTCCCTCCCGCATATTCAAAAGCTTCTGTCAGCATTTCCACTTATTTACTTAAACTTGTTGCACAGATTGGCAGCAGCAGCAGCACGCGAGCACTCTCATCTTCTTGAGTGATTCAATTAGCAGCAGCACTTCAGAATCTTCTCAATCTTTTTCCCCTTCGAGTTGATGCTCAGCAAGTGGCCACCTTTAGCTTTAGCTTTAGCTTTGCCTTGCAAATTGACACGCGAGCGGTACGTTACCTGACGGCACTTTGGAAGAAGGTGTCTTCTTCCGACTGCGAATAGTAATGGCCGTAGTGTGTCTGCTTAGCCAAATTGACCTGTCTCGTTCTTCTCGTTCCGCCGCCGCCGCCTTCTGCCAGTCTCGTGCCTAAGTGGCGAGTCATTAGTGTCTAGTGTCTGACTGGTCTGTGTCTGACATGCATCGCTGGTCTTGCATAAGGGGTCTTCCGAAGACCTTTAGTTGTGGTAGTGTTCTTTTTGCTTGGTCAAACATTATGCGAGCTCACCACCACCGCCACCACCACACGCACTCGCACTGAGCAAACAAATTGACAATGTAATTTGCCATTCAGGTGTCATTATGCAGCAGTGGCAGTGGCAGAAGTGGCCACCTAATGATGACTTTTCTTTCTCCTTTTTCCGTCTCTCTTTGTCGGACTTTGTGGTGATATAGGAAATGGAGGCTCCGATCACTCCGATCTAATATCGCAGACCATTTTGAGTTATTGGGCACACTTTATTCTCGTGTGTGTCATTTAAATTCCGTCTCTTTTTGGTTGGTGGAGGGGGAGCCCTTTTTTTATTCCCCCCCCCTCTTTCCGAATCGATTAGCAACACAAGCCGCCTTGCAGGCTGGAGCGCACGCAAGCAGCACACGTTAGATTATTATTACCATTGCTGAAATGGTTATTTCTCCTCATTTTATTGTGTGCTGTTGTTTGGGTAATGTGACCTTTTTCGTAAGGGGGCTACCAGTCTGTCTGGTCGGTGTGCTTTACCTGCACTCTTCTGCAGCAGCAGCAGCACTTCCTCCTTCTTTTGTCACCAGCAGCAGCAGCAACTCCTCCACGCCCACATCCGATGACTGTTTGGAGGGAAAATCCAAAGTCGACTACCACTGAAAAGTATCACCCAGTGGCAGCAGGACAGGTCGCTGCGATTTCGGTGTGCTATCTGCTCGCTGTTGTCCTTAGTTTTACAATCGATTAGGCTCGAGTTGTTGTTGTTGTTGTTCGCTGCTGCTGCCGCTGTCAATTACCTTTTGTCTATTCAAAGACGGCAACAGCAGCAGTCCATTAGGTGGTCGTATGGTGATGATCATGATGATGATGACTTCTGCTGGTGATGGTGGTGGTGGTGGTGGTGGTGGTGGTGGTGGTGGTGTGGTGGTGGTTATTATCATCGGTATTATAGGCAGAAGAGTGGGCAGAGACCTCTTTGTGGACAACGTCGTCCTCGTCAAATACTTTGATGGTGCCGTTGACTCTTTCCACTGGTGCCTTATTGAAGTGTTTGTCCAGAGGCGAACAACAACAACATATGGCCAGTGCACACTTTTCAGCCATTTTATTATTACATTACACATTAGACTATTATTGTTGTGTAATTTGATTAGCTGTACTCTCCTTTCCTTCACTTCTCCTAATGATTCGCTGCTGCTGTTGCTGCTATCAACACGGGCAATTAGCCTTTCATTCTCTCGTGCCAGTTTCCTCCTCTCTCTCTCCTCTCTCTCTCTTTCCTTTTCCTGACCGTTTGAACCCTTTAGATCTGCTGTGTGCCGATTGCCGCCTGTCAGATCTGTTGTGTGCTTTTTACGAGCTTGCACTTCTCTGCCGATTTTTCTATTCAACTTTGATCGATAATTTCATTATTTGTGTGTGTGTGTGGTATGACAAAAAAGGAGAGAGGACACAAACACACACACTCTTTTCATTCACTCCATTATGGGATGATTGAAGTGCTCGATTGTCCCGAGAAAAGTGCACACAATTGTCATTTTTCTTCCCTCTCTTTCTCTTTAGTTGTAAAGGGTATAGTACAGTTTTGGACCCACTTTTTTGGCCTGGCGCCTGGCGCCGAATCGATTTTAGGGGGGAGAGAAAGAAATGTTTTGGTTTTTGTGGTTGTTCAACAAGTGGTGCAAACGGGTTTTTTAGTTGCATTTATTGAGTAGTTTTGTTTTTATGTTTTTGAAATTTATGTATAGTACATGGTTTTTTTTTTAAAAGACTGCCCAACTTTTGAATTTTTTTTTTTTTCCCTTGTCAATTTATCCTCCGTTATCAATTACCTAATGATGGGTTTTATTGAAAATTTTTGACGGTATGGAGTAAAGGGAGAAGAGGAGCCTTGAAAGTGTTTTAAAGTTTTTAGGTGGCGGTGATTGATTGAATTTGCATTTGGCATCCTTTGAAAAATTGCCCCTTTTCCCCATTTGCAAGCACCACCTTTTTCTGACTGCGGTGCACACATTTTTTCCTTTTCCCCTTTTTCTTTCTCTTCTCGCCAAAGTTTACTGTTTACAATTTAATTTTGCAACCTATCGATCTTGTCTTTTTTTTCCCTTTTTCTTTTTTCTTCTTCTTTGTGCCTGCACTCTTTCCTTTTTTTAGTCAGTGTGGCATCATCAAAAATTCCCCGTCACCGGGCACTAAATGTCCTCTAATGAGTGCGCGCGGGGGCCCCACTCCTTTTCAGCTTGTTCAAACTCAAATGTGGGGGCTGTGTCTATAGGTGAAGAGAGAAATTAAGAGAATTAGGAGCACGGAGTGGCTGTGTTTTTTCCCCTTTTTTGGCCGCGCAATTTTAGCGACGATCGGTTTTTTTTGTTTCAAAAATTTTTTCCCTGGACTTTTTGTCTTGTGATCTTGGTATCATAATGTTGATGATACGGTGAACTGTTGTGCCCTTTCTTCTGATCGCCCCCAAATTTGCGGTGCAAAAGTGAGTTGAAGACGATGACACACCGTTTTTTTGCCAGGGTTTTAAGAGGAATGTTTGACAAAAATGGTTTGTCCTTTGTGTCTTTATTAGCAACTCTTCTTTATTAGCGCAGACAGTTTTTGGGTTTGTTTTTTCCCCTCTCGTTTTTTCTCCCGATTGAATCGCCTTTTAGAACCTTAGTTGGGGGGGGGCCTGCTGGGCTTCTGATCAATCTCAGCCTTTTTGGCGCTTTGTGTCTGCCCGGCAAAAAAGAAGGACAGAAAAAAATTAGTCCTTTTCTTTTTGAGAGATATAGGATTTTTTTTCCCCCAAAAGGAAGAAAAAGGGTCCCAAAAATGAAAAAGGGTTTAGGTGGTAAAGACGTAAACTGCTGTCGGTGGAAAATGATCACGATCTCGCCGTGATGACACAACACACACACTGCTCAACAATTCGTAGCCTTTGAGGTGTGGGGCTTTGTGTCACTTTCCATTTTTAATTTGCTAATTATTGTAGGTGAGCCTGTTTTTCTGTGCTTGTGTAGGCTATTTGGGGGAATTTTGTTCCCTACCGTTTTTTGTTTTTACCAACGGCTTTGCTTAAATGTCTCGCTCTCTCAAAAGGGTCACCTTTTTTTGATTCTTTTTTTTGGTTTTTTTTGTTGGCCCAGCGGGGTTTGCTTACACAACGCAGCAGCAAATGTTCCGTTCATTTAATAAAAGTAGCGTAATTCTCTTTTTCGGCAAATAGCTGAATCGGGGAGAACCGAGGGATTCCGTTCCTAGCGGAGAGTGAGGGGGCCCTGTTTTTGCATTTTTTCGGACCCTCACTTTCACCAAAGGCCCTTTGGGGTCCTCTTTTTTCGTCTTCTGCTTTGTCGGGACGGGGCCGCTGGTCAGTGGGTTTCAGCTTTTTATTGCACCCACGTTTTGAGAGTTTTTTTGTCGAGCAATTAGTCAGTCTTTTGTCTCTCTCTCTTTTTCCTCTCTCATTCTCTGCTCTCTCATCCTCCATCTCTCTCTCTCTCTCTCATTCCATCCTCTGCATCTATTTATTTGCCAGCTCTAATCGATGCTTGCCTAATTGGTGTCGTCCAGTATTGGTCCATTCAGTGAGCATTGTGTGTTGTGTGAATTGCAGCAAGCTGCACACTGCTAACTATTTTGGATCCGGGTATGGCGATAATCGCAGCCAACAAAGCAGCAGCAGTCTGCGCCGATTGATTTCGATTGATTCGCGCTCTTGTTTGACTGTTTGATTGCAGCACCGAGGGCAGATGCAAACACTGAAAACAGTCTGTGCGGCTCGTGGGCAGTGGCATCGTGGTCAGTCGACTTTTGCAGGAGCAGAAGAAGAAGCTGATCAAAGCTGACCTGACCGACCGTGTATGTCATTTGTTTACTATCGATTTGCCTTTTTCAATTTCAATTACTCTGAGCTTTGAGCTGTGCTGGCTCGATCTAATTTTGCCTTTTGCTGTTTGCTCCAACCTGTTGCTGCCATTGTCTTTCATTGTGCTACAGTCCGCCTACGCCGACAGGAGAAGAATGCTCTCTGTTCACTTGTTCTTGTTCTTCTCCCCATTCAGCAATTAAGTGTCATTAATGGGCCTTGTTGGTTGGCTGTTGTTGTTTCGGTTGTTATGCTTATGTTTGGGCAGTTATTATTTGGTCATATGAAAATGATGACCAATTTGAGTGTCTCTGCGGCTGCGGCGGCTGCTGCCGCACGCTTTCTGCATTTCTCTCTTTGCTTGGTCGTATCTTGATCTAGCCGAATTTGAAGAAGAAAGTCTCAATGCTGCAAACAAACAGACAGACAACTACAACAGCGTGCTCTGATTTGGATGCCTTATTTTCCAAATCGCTTAAATGCTCACTGCTCACTTGTGCTTCTGATTTATTTGCTGATGAATAGTGCTGATGCAGTCTGACTAAAGCTGAGTGAAGCTGAAGCTGCTTTTGTGGCCTGACCACCAACACTTTAATTGATTCGACCAGCAAATGATTGCTGCTGCGCGCATAATTGACTAATTGTCGGACCATTGCAGTACTTTAGCTTTCTTCTTCTTCATCTCCATCTCTATTGTTTCTCGAGAGAGAGAGAGAGAGAGAGAGAGAGAGAGAGCAAATAGTCAAATGCGATTGCTCACAGCATTCTCCAGCATCTTGCACACATTACACACTACCCAACTCTCACGTTAAGCAGTTTGGCGCTAAGCGATAGATTTGCCGATTATCTCCGCATTGCTGCTGCTGGCTGCTGACGGTATGTGAATGTGAGCACTAGCCACCAGCAGAAACGATTGAGCTGGGTCGCACTGAGCACGAAGATGTTGTTAAATTGAAATTAGCTGGCAACTAACCAGCCACTCTCATGCATGCGCTCACCAAATGCTGCCCAGCCACACAGGTCGGCGGCGGCTATCAGTGCCAGGCAAGGGTCGATTGGAGTTGCCTGCCTGCTGTAATTACACAATTGATAATAATGGACACAACTGTCTGTCTATCAGTGAGTGTGTGTGTGTGCATTAGACAACTGAGCACATTTATATATCTTTGAAAAGATGTGTGTGTGACTGTGTTGGGCGGACTCCCTCTCTCGAATTTAGTGTTGGGCTGAGAGTAATGAGCAGCAGCAGCAGCAGTCAGTGCGCAATTTCTTGAACATTTGCAAATCCATTCGTTTCCTTTGAAGTTTTTTCTCTCTTTTTTCGCTTGCTCCCCGATGATAAATCGATTTATTGCTCTTTTCCCCTCTCTTTCCCTCTCCTTTGCATCTTCTTTGCCGTTTTTCTCCTGCTGCTGCTTCCATTAGCCTTCTACTAATTGCCCGATAATTAATCCATATATTTCACTCCATTTATCATCGGCATATTTGCCTGTGTCTGTCTGCCTGCCTGCCTTTTTCTCCTTCTCTCTTTTCGTTTGGAGTCATTTCAATAATGTGTAATGATGCGCGGTGTCTGACGCTGTCTGACTCATTTTTTGTGTGTCCTTGATTTTATAATTTGATTTTTCTTTGATAGTCTGGCGCCCTAAATTACTTGCCCTTTTCCTGTTGATCTAGACACTAGGTTTCTGGTCATCTTGTTTTTATTTTTGTGGCCAGACAATCGGGTCTGGAATTGCACTCGCACTTCGTCGCCTCTAAGACGTCGTTTTTGCAAAGACAAAGACAACAGCAACAACAACAATCGAGACGTTATAATCACAGAGAGACGGTAGTGTAATTGATGCTAATGCTCCAAAACGATTGACCGTCTAACCGCACCAAAACGCTCAGACTGAGCTTTTTGAGCAAGTTTTGGTGTTTCGAATACTAATGCAGAGTTTGCACTAGTCGAGGTGTCGCCAGACAGATAGAGCAAGGCATCGCAGCAGCTCAATTAGACTATCACTTGTAGAGACTTGCACGAGTTTCGCTGTTTGTATCACTTGCTGGTCTATTCCCCCCTACTATTCGGTAAGAGACATGTACACTCAATCTAATGTGATCTGTGCAGTCTCATCTCTATCTCTGACTGCTGTCTGTTTCCTCCCCTCTCACCTGGGTCGACAGTCAATTTGTGCAGTCGAATCTGTTCAGTGTGCTGTCTGTGCACGCTTTCTTCCTTCACTACTACCACCTCGCTCTCAATTTCTCTCAGTGAGCATTGCCACGGCCAGTGATAAATGATTCAGTGCCGCGGGGCTGAAATCGATTGACTTGTTCTACCTGTGCTTTTTTCCCTTTCTCTTCGGGGTGCCCTCCTCCTCCTCTCAAACATCTCGCAATTACAGTCCCTTGCTAGTCCAATTTGCCTTTCCAAATTAGCCCCACCACACAACAGTTGCTAAGGGAAGAAAAATCATCGTGAATCGCTCCCCGAGGTTCACACTCTCCCAACTCACAGCCCTTTCCTCCCCTTTCCGAGTTTTGTCCCTCTTCTTTTTCTTCAGCTGCAACGGGTTTTCCCTGCTGGTTTTTATTTCATTTTTGATTATTATGTTCAAAGCAGATTGCAACTGATTTTGTTTGGAGTGGCATGCAAAATTGCACTCATGCAGTGGGCATCATACAAATTGATTCCCTCCTTGCTGCCTGCTGCTGCGCTGGTACGGGATTTATTTATCGAGCATGTGTCCGACCGAGCTTTTTGTTGTTTTTGTTCTTTCTTTTTTTTTTCTTTGCCCCCCATTTTAGGCCTTTTTTTTTGTTTTTTGTTTTTTAGGGCCCTGGGGCTTTCTAAAATGTGGACAAAATTGGCCAATTGGTTTTGTGGGTTTTTCTGAGCTTTCCTTTTTGGGATTAGTGGTCAATTTGTTTTTGGTTCTCTCCACTCCCGCTTTGCCGGTTTTTTTTCCCTTTCTTTTGTTCACGTTGTTTTATCCCGTAAAGTTTTTTTTTTTCTTGGAAAAGCCAAAAGTTGTTTCAATTTACCCGTGAGTGAGTATCAAAACAAAAGACACGGACAGGTTCAGCAAAATTCCGTTTTACCGATTACTGCACATTTCTTCTTTTTTGTGTGTTGGCCACATATTTTTTTTGTTGCTGAATGCTTTTGCATGAAAAGTACTTTATATGGAAAAGCGCCCATGATATGACTAATTGTTGGTGCTGATCTCGAATCGTGAAAAATTAACAATGCCAGCTTCTTTTTCTCAATTGAATTTGCCAATCTTTATCATCGTGATGCTCTTTTTTCGCTCGCTCATTTAATTTAGCAGCTTTTGGCAGATTTGAACTATGGGCATCGAAACTTTTTAAAATCCATTGAGTATTTACAACTTGTTCTGCAACAGATGTGCCAAAAACTGAAGCAGCAGCTTAAGAAGTGTGCTCTTTGTATTTTTAGCAGCAGTCCTAATGATGTTGACCGGCGACTGTCGCGACGACTTTAGAAAAAAGACGGTGGCAATTAGCAAGTCAAAACGTTGGCAGAGTGTGCATTTCAATATGTGGTGTGTGTGTGCATTGTATTGCCGGTCGGACTGGACAATTAATAAGTTAATTACCGAGCTCTTTAGTAGTAGTATTACCAGGGGACAATTACCAGCAATTAAGTAGCTGGTGGAACAATAAACCAAGACAGACAGTCACTTGAATGTGTGTGTGTGTGTGTTTGTGTCCGGCCAGGTAAGCCAGGTTACCACCGGTCTTTAGTCATTAGTTATAATTTCATCGGCTGCTGCTGCTGTTGCTGTTGTCGCCGAGTCTCGTTATATCGTTATTTGTCATGATACACTCACTCACTAAAGAGAGAAAGAGATGAAAGATGACAAAGTTTTGTTCTCAGTTGCCTCATTAGAAGTGCGCCTATGTCTCAATGATGAAACGGGAAGAAGAAGAAGGAGAATAAGAAGCCTCTTTCTCTTGCTCTCAACTTTCAGTGCCAAGTTGGCAAATTATGCTAAACACAGACTGCTTTTGTCCATTAGAGTCTCTCGTCTTCTCTCTCGCAATTAGCATGAATCTCGCTAATGAGCGACCCACGAAAGGGATGCCAGCCAGTCAGCCAGTGCCTGGATCGCACATTGTGTCTGCAGTGCTGTTGAGAGAAGACTTTGGCATTGTCTTTGGCAGGTCACAGCAGCAGCAGCAGCGTGACTTGCCTTTAGTCACACACTACCTTCCTACCTGCCTGCTCATTAGTGCATCCTTAGGCAGACGCTCACTCGGTGTTTTGTGAGTTCTAAAAGGCCAGCAATTACTACCTCGCTGCTTTTAATACTCTCAGTGCTACACTGTGCGAGTGCACTCTCCTTTGTGAGCTACCTTTGCTGCCACATCAGCGCCCACCGATTGACATTACCAACATCACCAACATCGCATGTGACACATCACTGTGCAAATCTCACACTGATGCAGAGAGACCACAACCCGATCTCCCCCACCACCTCTTGTTAGCCATTTACAGCAGGTAGGGAAAGAGAAGTGAAGTGAGCATCCATTTACAATTGAAATTGACGGTGGCTGCTGCTGCTGCTGACGCAACTGTTTCGACTGTAGACTTTTACCTAATTGCCTGCTGCTGTTGCTGCTGGCCCCCTGGTTCTTAATTGTCCGCGAACAGCAACTGCGTGCATTCAAAGTGGATCAAGCGCTTTATCATGTTCTGAGAAGGAGAGAGAGAGAAAGGTAAAGTCAATGTCGACGACTACGACGTCAGTCAGTCGCATTCAGTCTCAGTGCCACTCCTTTCGCCGTGTGTTCGGTGGATGCCGATTGGCGGCCACTCACCACAGCCGCATCAGCCGCCTCTAATTGGTCGGTTGACAATGATGATGATGATGATGCGGCTGCAGAGACTAAAAAGCATAGCAGAAAAAACTGCTGGCGCCGGTGGTTTAGCTTAGCTTAGGGGGATGCTATCTGAATTTGAATTTTACAATGGCAGTCTGTGGGACCTTTGCACTGTCTTTGGTCTTACCACTATATCACCCCGGTGCTCACGGGTATTCCGGAGACTGCTAACGAGCTGCACTTGCCAGGCAAAAAAGGCGACCATTGGGGGAGGTGATGTGCACATCGTAAGAGGAGCCCGTTCTCTCGGTATCACTACCTCGTCGTATTTCGCGTCTGCTCAGTATCATTTGAAACTGGCAAATTATAGATGCTAATTGGCTGATGTTACTCTCTTTGGGTTGGGCACACGCCATGCTCACTCACTCTCGGGTTGAGAAAATCTTTTCTGAGGAGAGCTGTTCTGTTTGTGGTCAACAATTTAGCATCTGCGGTGGCAGCTGCTGCGCCCGAGGAGCTCGCATTTCCATGCTCTGCGCTCCAATCGAACCGATTTGAATGTTCTGCAGTGAGACAGTTCAGTTCCTACCTTCTTCCTCTTCGGCTGACATTTGCCTATGTTTCTGTTTTTGATGAGGCGGCTGATGAGGTAATATTCAAATGCGAAAGGTTATTTGCTAATTGACTACAATTAGGTGGTGGTGGTAGTGGATGGCCGCATCTTTGACTCTCTAAAGATGATGATGGCAATGCAATGCCTTCTGCTGACTTCAATCGTGTAGGCCCAAACGAGCTGAACTGAGCTGAGCTGAGGAGGAGGATGAGGGGGAGGGGGCGATAACGACTGGATGTGAAGGAGATGAGAATGAGTAATGAAATGAATGCATGCAATGATTCCAATGATTTCAGAGATATCCTAAGAGAGCGAGAGATGCTCATCTGCAAATGAGCAGACAAATGCTGATGATGATTTATACTTTGCATTGCAGGTTGTTATTAGCAATCTGCTCTAGGAGTTCTCTCTCCTCTCCTATTTCCTTAGCATTTGCACTGTGTCCATTCCATTTAATCTGAAAGACACACTCACCAACACAATTGTCCTCTGTGATTATGCTGATTACACCTGTCCATTATAGAGCACTCCAGTGATGGCACTTACCTTGCCTTACCTTACCTTTGCTTTCTGTTGCCCAGTTGAGTTGAGTTGAGTTGAGTTTTGTTGTTGTTGTTGTTGTCCTCATCATCATCGTCGTCGTATTTTGTCAGTCTGTTTTATAGGAAAAGTTTTGTTACTCTTTTTTACAGTTTTTTCCTGCTACTGTTTGCATCTGCATCTGCGTGTTCAGTTGTTGTTTGAAAAACGCCGAAGTAGAATAATTCTCTGCTGAATTTGTTTGCAGTGAGAACTTCAGTTGCCTTCTTTCAAAGGCGAGGAAGGGAAAATTCTCACCGTTCCCTTCTTTTTATTAGTTTTTTGGTGTTTTACAGCCTTTTTCCAGTAATCATCGTGGTTAGCAGCAGCATCTTTATTCAGCACATTTAATACCTATTTTGTACACTGTGCTTGTATAGATCACATTTCATGTATTCTCCATTTTGTGGTAGTGGTGGGACAAAGCCGCAGTTTTAGAGTGTTAGAGTGCTGTACTTCTGCCTGATGTGCATTATGTACGGCAGCCGATGATGATGATGATGATGGTGATGATCATGTCGAGGTAGTAGAAGAGACGAGGCAGAGGAGAGGAGAGAGAGAGATGAGAGAAATGAGAGAGAGAAGGGAACAAGAAAGCAGTCGTCTAGTCAAGTTGAGGCAGGCAGGCAGCGGCAGGATGGCAGAGTCAGAGTCAGCGGCAGAGGCAGTGTCAGTCAGTCAGTCGGTGGCGAGGCAGGCGAACAGTCAGACGCAGACAGAGTCACTGCCAGAGAGTTCTTGATCATCATTCAGACCCACCGGCACCACCGCCACCGCCACCAGTGCTACCTGTCTAATTTTGGTGCTTTAGTTTTACTTCACTATTTATTAGCTCTTTTCATTTCATTTTTCCCATTTTCAATTTCGCTACCGTACAAAGTTTTTTTTGAGTGTTTGTTGTTTTGTGATTTAATTTAATTTTCCAATAATGTCTTAGCAGTTTTGTGCAGTACTTTTCATAAAATAGTAGCACTTTTTTCATCAGTGCCTTTACTTATCTTCGGTTTCTGCTTCTTCTTCTTCTTCTTCATCAGCTGTTGTTTACTTTTGGCGGTCATCACCTGTGTGAGAACTCGATTCGAGATTGGATTCTGGATCAGTGCCACACCACCACTACCATCCCTTTTTCATCCTTATCATCATTGCCACTATTATCAACAACATCATCATCACTATCATCATCACTGAAGTTTTTCATCACCACCATCTGAATCATCATCAGCACCACCACCACTACCACCGGTTCTCATCACCTCTCGATGACCATCAACAGGCGTCATCCAACGTTAAAAGGTAGGTGATCACTACTTTTTCCTCCTCTTTTTCCTTTAATTGCAGCCCTGATCAGAGTTCTAGTTCTAGTTCTTATTCTATGCTCTTTTCAACTATTTTACTACCACCTTCTCTTAAGTGGTCTGGGTGACAAATGAATCTCTCTAAGTGAGCTTGATATCTCACTGATGACAGTGATCAAGGATAGAGAAGAATATTCACCAGGTTCAGTACTGCAAGCTCAGCATTTGTACAGCATTCAAAATAGTAAGAGTTCCCTTAGCTTTAACTTTGCAAATGTACTTTGCTGCTGCTGTTGTTGGTGATCATCTGATGACCATCAAGGTACCAAAGCCACAGCCACAGCCATCACCACAGCCACTAAGCGGATTAATCGACCTTGCCTGTCTGTCTGCCGCCACCGCCGCCGATTTTCCTCTGTGGTGGATGTCTTCTTCAGCACAAAGCCCACCACCACCACCACCATCACCACCAGTTATTCACTTGTTCGAAGACGACGGCGACGGTCACTTGTTACGAGTTGTAAAAAGGTAGCTAAGGTATATGTAAAGGAGGGAGACTAAGAGGGAGAGAGGTAGAGAACGACAAAGCGACCAGGTTGTTAAAATGTCGGACATTAAAAGCTGCTGAAGCTGGCGAAGAGAAGCGGCGGTGGTCGTCGAAGGGTCGCGCGACTATCCTCTCTTTTTGCTGGAAGACAGCAAATCTGTCTTCTTCTGATGCAATTTCTGTTGCCCTGATGCCTCTCTCCCTCGGTACACTATCGATGATCTATCTCAATCTATGCAAATGCACTGGTGTGCTGCACTGCTCTGAATTGCCCTCCACTGCTGCTGCTGTCCTGTCCATGTGATATACACTGCCATTTAATTGCCAGTGGCGTCAAAGTGCCACATCGGAGTGAAATGCAGAGAGATGGGAACATGGACGACATTAGCCGCCGCTGGTGCTGCTGCTGCTGCACTAAACCAAATGCCAGCTAATGCTGCTGCTGCTGCTGCAACAAATCTGCAGACATTGCCGATTGCCCCCTCTCACTCTGACTGTGTACGGTTGCTGCTGCTGTCGTTGTCTGCCTCATTTAAATGAACCAAAGCACAGAGCACTACAATGCCCAGTACCACCACCGGCAGCAGCACTCTGCTCGTTTGTGCCTACCACCACCACTGCTGCTGGCAGAAGAAATAGTAGAGATCCATTTATATTACAAGGTTAGATTAGATAGTGGTCGACGAGAGTGAGTGTGTGAGATGGGGCTGCTGCTGCTGCTGCTGCCGCCGCCATCGCCGCGCGTCTATGCAAATTGCCAAAAATGTTGTTGCATCAACGAGGGGACTCAGCAGCAGCAGCAGCATCACTGTTGATCATCGTCAATCGACTGGCAATTAGCTGCTGCTGTTTTTGTGCTTTTTGCCGTTTTTACTTTTGCTTTTTCTTTTTTGCTTATCTCTGCTATTCCATTCTCCGATGATGAGGACGATGACGATGATGGCACCTACGAATGAGTGCTTTTATTTTTGTTGCTTTTCACATTTTTCACCTTTTTGCCTGCTTCTCCTCCTATTTATCGAGTCCATTTTCGCGCTCTCGCGCGCGCAATGCAATGTGCGATGATGCTCCGGTGATATGCAAAAGATTTGGCAGTGGCAGATTTGTTTGTGAGGCTTATTTTTTTCATTTGAATAGCGCACAACGCAACATATTTGAGCAGAGAAAGAAAAAAGTCCATCTATATCTCATTTGCATTCTTTAGCGATTTCTCTCCTCTCCCTTTCGTTCCCTCGATGACGTCGGCGGTGTTTGCATCTCCCTCGAAATACACAACAACACACTGGTCACTCAGTTTTTTTGCTCTGCTGCTTATACACGACACATACAAACTTGCAGCTAGCAGCAAAGGAGAAATTGTAGAAACTGATGATGATGATGATGTTCAATAAGCAGCAGCAGCACTTGTTGCTCTCTGTTGCAAGTCTCACTCTGTTGTGTGTTGTGTTCTTTATTAGCATATTGCGATTGATTAATAATTTGCATTCACCGCATGCACAATCACAGTCACAGTGTCGGCGTCTCAGTATCTCCACTTTTTCTTCACCTTCTTTTTCTTTAGTTTTTTAGCAGAGATATCGACTGACAACAATTTACGATGTTTCGCCGATGGGCGATCTCTGTGCAATTTGGCACAAAGCTTTGCGCGAGACGCGAATTAGTACGAATTTGTCCTCTCAGTGGACAGTCAGGCTAATAATACAACAACTTGCTCAAAAAAAAGTTGCAAAGCGTTTGCAACTCAATTGAGACTTCTTGTCTTGTCTGCTTGTCACACAGCATGTGCGCCCTTCTCTGCATTTGCTTATCACCCCATTTGCCGATGCAAATGGCGACTCTAACAGGGACAGACTGAGTACTACTCCGTAAGAGTGCTGTACCGTGTAGTGTATTGTTTACAGTTGGGGTGATGAGCAACGATGGTAGTGCCTGTGCCAATTGTCTGATTGATGGTGGTGGGTGGTTGCCACTGCTGACATTCTACCACCACCACCAGCAATGGTAGGCGTCCACGAGGAGCAATTGCGTGAGTGCCTGCCTAAATGCCTGCACGAGGGCCCCTCAGCTCTCTGCGTTTTCTACGCTTCTTTTTTCTCGTATTTCCGTAAACTGTGTCCTCTTCGATTATCTCCGGTTTGAGTATTTTTTGCACTTTTGTTTTTCCCCCTCCCCCACTCCCCCAATCACTTGAATTGTGTTTAGTCAGTCAGTGGCCTCAGCAGTTTTCCTCCCTTCTCCCTTCTGTTTCCAGAGCAGTGTCCTCTTCTCTTTGCTGCTGATCTTACCTTTGACATTAGATGGTTTTCTAGTTTTGGTTGTTCCGTAATTTTTTTGTGCGTTGCAGAGTACGACACAACCAGCGTTGCATGATGCAGTGTGTGTTGGTGTATTGGTAATCAACTCTCCCTGGTGTGTCTGTTAGCTTAAAGCCCAGATTGTAAATGCAAGCGCGCCCTCCTTGCCTTTATTTGCCTTTGTATGCGGCACTTTCCCTCTCTTTCTCTCTCTTTGACTGTGTTATCGTTCATATTTTCCCTCTGTTCCTTCTGTGCATAGACTTTATGTGCTTAGACAGCGATGGTGGTGGCTTCACCAGAGAGAGTATTTTCAATCCACCACCACCACCGCTGCAGATGATCCCCTCAGTCAAAGGTCAAGTGATCGAATGCAGGCAACAGCAATATCATTTCTCCTTCTCTCTTTAGTCTACTCATCCCTCATCATGTAATCGTTACCTGATCGTTTGGGTGTCTGATTTCGCTGTCCTCGTAGTCCTCCTGAGGATGACACTTTCCACTTCACTTCACATGACACTGCCTGTGTGCGTGATCTCCACCAGATGACCGATAGTGTGCTGCTGCTGCTGGTGAATCACAATGTTTCACCAGCAGTGAAGACATTGTGTCACTGATGTTTCCTAGGTCTACTGAGGATGTTGCCTGGTTACAGCAGCCAGTCTGCTTTTGATGATTGGCTGATTTCTTTCTCTCTGCGCATCATCTCCCACCTCTGTCACCTCTGCACCTCGCTGGTGCATTTGACTTCAGCCAGGCTGGCTGACTGTCTGACTGGCTGATCTTACTTACCACCTCACTTGACTCCAGGACCATCTTTAATAAATAGCACTCTGAACTTTGTCACCATCAGTTGACTGTCCCTTGAGGCAGCAGCAGCAGCAGGCAATTAGGAGCGATGGCACTTTATGGCGACGATGATGGGTACGGTGGCGGTGGTGGTGGTGGTGGTGATGCCGATGCACTGAGCAAACATTAGGCGCATTGTCAAGACAGTTTTGCCCAGCAGCATTGCTCAACAGCACTGCTCTTGCTTTGCTATGCTTTGCCTTGGTTTGCCCCACTTACTACCACTGCTTACTGTGGTTTTCGTGTTTAGATTTTGCTGTTCTCCAACAGCTATTCCTATCCTATCTATTGCTCTATCTATTTTGGCTCCTCTATTCTATTCCATCTCTCCTCTCCAGTTAGGCATTGTGTGTATTTGTGCAGCAGCAGCAGCATCATCATCAGCAGCAGCAGTGCCCCAAGTGCGACAAGTCTGTTTTATGACTGCACTTTCTCTTCTTTTTTTATTTTTTATGATAGGAGGATAGATCACATACACACACTGGCTCTGGTTTGGTTTGTTGTGCATACATAACCAGACAGACAGACAGACTGTTGCGCTGATAAAGATGGAAATTTTGTGCACTTCATTTTCATAAAGTGAGCAGCAGGCCTCACCACCACCACCACCCGTAATCAGTTATCAGTGCAGCTCGCACTCTTGTGCTCCACTGGTAATTTGTGTGTGTTTTGATACAAAGTGATTAGAATAGGGATGATGATGATGATGATGGACATGGGACGACTGTCGTACAAACACACACACCACGATGATGATGATAAGACATGGAAGTGGATGTTGCTACAAAGTAGCCAGGCGAATCAGCATCAGCAGTACTGCCTGTCGGTTTTTATTGCACTGTACAATCAGCTAGCATGCTGCTGCTTATAATCAGTTAGTTAGGGGATATTCTATCCTCCAAAACGGTACTTCACACTGGACACACACACACTGTTCATCATTTCACCGTTTCTGGAACAGATGGCAGCTGGGGTGCTGCTGCAAAGCTGATAGATTTGTAAAGCAGTGGAATCAATTATCCCGTTTGTTGTCATTGCTGCTGCTTCTGCCCAATGATATGTCAATTTGTTTCTTTGACTTTTCTCTCCGTCTGTGACATTGACTTTCCTCCGCTCTCTCTCCACTTCACCACAGTCTCTTCCTGTGCATCGAATACCTGCTTAATGAGCGAATTACATTGAGTGTGTATGTGTGTGTTGAGCAATTACCTGTGCAAAACATGAGCTGATGATGATGATGATGATGATGACGCTCTCATGCATAAGGTTGGCTGCTTAATTGCCGCACTTGCCTACTGCAGCAGCAGCAGCACACAGACCTACTGAAAGTGTGCTCTCAATGCGCTCAGAAGATGAAAAAGCTCAGTGCACAGTGAGCCTAATCGTGCACTGGTACTCCGCACAGGTGCCCTTGCCTTTTGCCTCTTTCCTTGTTAGTTGGTACTGGTACTACCAGGCCGATTAGAATAATTCGATTGCCATTACGACCAATGTGGTGCTCTCTTTATCCATCCTCGAGTCTCTGCACGATGATGATCCTCCAGAGTCTGCATTTGCATCTGCTGTGACTGTTGTCACTGCTCTTGGGGGCCTCTTTGCATGATTTCAATTTGCTTTTCAGCAGAGCTGTTTTGCATATTCTGCACGGCATTTTTATCTCTTCGGTAGGCCTTGAGTTGATGCGGCCACTGCTGCTGCTGTATCATGCTTATCCGCTTCCTTCGACCCCGACGACGACTTTTCTCTCTCGACTTTGACTTTGATGTTCCTTTTTGCTTTCTGTCTAGCATTAATGACATTGAAAGTGAAACTGCTGCTGCTGCCCGAGCTCTTGCCGGTGGGGTTCTCTTTCCCCTCTTTCCTCCCTCCCTTTCCTCTCCTTTGACTGTCATGACCGTAAAATGTGCACTTTGCATGCGGTGTCATGCATGCATGGTGATGATGAGCTGAGCACGATGATGACGATGAGGCATCACTATTTTTGGTGCTGATGCTGCTGCTGCTAAAGCACACTTCTTCTTTCCCTGCTCACTCCATCGATCATCACTGTTGGCTGTGCCAGAGACTGAGCAGATACTTACGAGGGCGAATTAGTAGGTTTCCCAACTCGATTGCCCGTGTCTGTCTGCGTCTGCGTCTGTTTTGTTTTAGCTGATTTCTGAAGGCACTACGAACAACGACGACCAAGACGATGAGATTTATCGACGACGACGCAAAGACTGCGAGCACGAGCAGCGCAATTAGGAAGGCTGTAGAGTAGAAGCAGGAGAAAGGCAAAGGAGAAAGGCATCAGTCTATCGATTGGCACTTGCGAATTTACATATTGCCTGCGCATTAGCGATGGCCCATTGGCTGCTGCTGCTGATGATGATGATTAGCTTTCAGTGTTCCCCTACCTGATACTTTCACTGGTTTCATGTTCGATTGCCCCTCTCTTCACTGTCTCGATGACAATCTCTAACGCTGCCTGCCTGCCTGGCTGGCTGACTTTCTGGTTCGCTGGCAGACATTTGGATTAGGCTCTCTCTCTCTCTCTCTCTCTCTCGCCTGATTCGCCTGATTTGTCGTTTCGCGAGTCGTCCTGGCTCTCTCTATTGCCCTCACTGCTTTGGCTTTGGCTTTGGCAGCTTTAGCCATCAGCAGCACTGGTACACTGTGCTTACCAGTATAAGCTATCCAGTCCGGCTAATCCCCTCTGCTCGATTGAACACACAAAGTCCTCTCTTTTTTATTGTTGCTATTATTATTTGATTATTTGATGATCAGAGAGCTGTGTGTGGTGTTTCGCAATGCGGTGTTGCTGACACGGACTGACATGATGCCAAAATCAGCAAAACTTTTTGCCTGACTCCTCTTTTTGTGGACTGTGTTTTACCACTGTGTGTTCACCAACAACAGCAGCAGCAGCAGCAGCAGAAGCATAGCCGCTGTTTTCCCCTTCAGGTATGTCCGATACCTGCTAATGGCCAGAACAGAACACAGTGATTTCTCGGTGATGTAATTTGCATCTTTCTTCTTCTTCTTCTTCCTCTCAGTCTCTACCTCCTTGCAATAATTACCTTTCAGTCGCTTGCTCTCATGCTAAATTAGCCTGGCACATGTGCTATGATGTGCACTGACTGGCCTGTCGTAATGATGACCACCACCACTACCACCATAGACTCTGTGCCGCCGCCATCGTGCGAATTGTCTCATTTGAATCGTGAAGCAGTGGCTGCTGCTGTTGCTCTCTTGCAGCCAGCCAGCACACTGCTCGTTTGCATGTCTAATTAATTTTCCCTGCTCACGGGCACACACACACTGGGCAGTGTGTTTGATTTATGACCGACAAGACAGCAGCACTAGCAACAGAACAGCAGCAGCTCTTTCCATCTTTTGATCCTCTGTACAGCTACCACCACCACCACCTCACCTGTACCGACACCGACCCTCATCGTTCAGTTCAGTTCATTTCGAAGCACACACTGATGCACTGGCGCACAAAATTTGATATTCATACAAACTCTTTCACACTGTTTTTTGAGGACGATTTGCTGAGGGTGAGGAGAAGGAGGTCTTCTTCCTTCTAAAAAAGCCATTTCTTTTCTGAATTGAAATTAGTGTCTCTCTGTGCGTATTCATCAAACAGCTCTTGCATGCCATTATACAATCCCCCAGTGTCGTGCTTATCAGCACTGACCGAATCAGCAGCAGCAGCAGCAGCAGCATTTGATCCTCTGCACATCCTTTTTCGATTACCTCTTGTTGCTCCTTGCACGTGTTCACCAGCACACAGGTTTGCACTAACTCTCCTCACTGAATAGCTAGAATGTATCCGCACACCTGATTTACATTTTCTTTCAGTCTTCTGCTACTGACTTTTCACACAGTCTTTAGCAGGTGTTGGGAGATTTTCATCATCATCGTTTGATGCTTTGCCGAAGACGCTTCTTCTTCTTCGGAAGAAAAAAGGCTCAGGGTGATTTTAGTTTACACACAAATTTTTTCTATCCCTTTTCTCTGTCATTTCACTGGAGAGAAATAGTGCTAATTCAGTGTGCGTCTTTAGCCTGCCTTCTTAGCATACTGAAGTTGTAGCTGAAGTCTCTTCAGCAAGTGTTGAAATGCTGCAAAAACGGCCTTTTTTGTTGCTGCTTCTTTTCCTATGGAAATGTTTACAGTGTTTACCACTGCTTCTGCTGTCGCTAACGAGGTGCACAATCCATAATTCAAGACTCGCAGTATCACCAGCTCTTCCTTGACCATCTTTCTTTGATGATTTTCATCTCCTTTTAATGAGACGAGGTCTATTGGTGTGTGTGTGTGTGCGCGTTTGGAGGACATGCAAATGAGTGACAATTAGCCGAGGATGAGTATAAGGATGGAAAGACTGAGCATAGGATGCCATTGAGCGGTCAAGCGTCGAGGCAGTCAGTTTCCACCACATTGATTTGTGACACTGTGCATTTTAGCACAGAGCGGAGGACAACTTTGTCCTCTTCCTCTGCTGCGCAAAAATCTCTGCCCTCTCGGCGACGCTTGTCTGGTGGTGATGGTAGAGAAATGCAGTACTGACCTTCGCATTTGGCATAATAGCCCTTCGTAGTCGACGTTTTCGTCGGTAGGATTAGCATGCGAGTGGAAAGCGAGTGGAGAGTGGAGAGTGGACTGGTCATGCAAAGTGAGTGCCTGTCTCTCTCCCTCCTTCTCTGTGCTCATCCCTCATTAGGCATTCATGACGGCACATCTTAGTTTCGAAGTCTTCGAAGTCGTCATCTGAGCTGGCGTCACCACCATCACCACCACCACCAGCACCGGCGGCAACTCATTTGAGAAGTGCTCTCGGTGCACTAACCTAGAGGAGACAGTCTCCTCTCTCTCTCCTCGTATTTCTCTCGTCAACCGATCACGCCTGACTTATCGGATGAGCCGCCTCTCTCTCCTCTTCTCCTCTCTCTCACTCTCTCTTCTCTCCTCTCTCTCCTCTGGCTCGCTCATCACCCTTCTCACAGTCGATCTCGGGACTGTCGCCGACTCTTCCGTCGCATCTTTGCCTCTTCCCTCATTTGACTAATCTCCATGTTTGTTCGATTCATATGCGTCAATTCTCTGAAGGAGACAGAGGAGGAGGGTGATGGACTGATATCGTTCGATTTCTCTGCTGATCGATGACTTGATGAAGCAGTGCGCAATGAATTTTCGCAGTGACTTTTTGTTTTGAATATTGGAGATGAGTCACTGTTGTTCATATAGTAAAGTTCGTCGATTTTCTAACTGAGCTTTGAAGATATTCTGTTGTGCACACCCTTTTCTCTGTTAGGCATTATCAGGCTGATCACGACTCTTTACTGACGCTTTTTGCTGCTGATCAGATTGTGTCAGTGAGATTGTGTTGTCTTGTTTTTGTTTTTGTCAGGTGCGCGCCCGAGTGGTGTGTGTGCTAAGCTTTCAGAGTGAGCTTTGGCAACTCTTCTCCCCTCTCTTTTTCTCTTTTTTCTTTACATTAGGATTAGTGTTACTGTTGCTGCTGCTGCTGCTGCTGGAGTTGCTGTCAAAGCGCACTGAAGAGAAAAAATAAGAAAAAAGTTTAGGAGATAGAGAAAGAAAACTTATTACATTGATAACTGTTTGTGGCTCGTGCTGCTGCTGTGCTGCTGTCGTAAGGGAGAAAAAAGTCAGTGCAACTCTCTCTCTCTCTCCTCTCTTTCCACTGATGATACTTGTGTTTACACTTACAATTAGTGATGAACTGTGTGCATGTGTCTCCGTCATCTTTTCCACCAGTTTTCCACCATTGATATTATTCAAACACACAATTTGGAAAAGCCTGAAATGGCCTCAGAATTAATAATTATGCATGACAGTCCAGCCTGTTCAGCCCAGTTCAGCTCAGTGCAGCATCACATCTGTGGTGAGCAGTCAATTTAAAAGCGTTTTCATTTTAACTTTTTTCCTTTGAACTGCTCAATTTACTCGACGGCTGTCCGCATTCGATCTTGATTGCTGATAAGGATAGAGATAGGCAGATGGCAGGAGATGTACAGGAGAGAGAGGTGATGCAAATAGAGATGAGATGCCTGCTGATGCTGTGAATTTGAAGGCTGCCCCATCAGCCGTGCCATACTTTGCTACTGCAGTTTCTTCTTTTTTAGCTTCAGCTTTTCATGCTTATCACCTTGCTTTATCTTCGCATTTGAATAAGGGATACTTCTGCTGATGCTGATGAGCTCTTTTTGCTTGACTGCTGCTCAGTGCTCGGAGATTCCATCGCCGACGCGGATGTGTGCTGCTGCTGCAGGAGATAGAGGGGCAACATTGATCAATTAAAAGTACATTAACGACGGCCGCAACGACTGCCGATGATGATGGATGGTGATGTTGCTGTTGATTCGCTGATCGATGGGGATGCCGGTGCTGCTGCTTGCTGAAGCACTTCTGTGGACATTTGCGCAGTTGACATTTGAAATTTGCCTGAACGAGAGGAGAGGAATCCCTGCCGAGCGCACTGTTTACCCGCTCAATCGATGAGCCCTTCTCTTAACGGTCAGAAAGAGAAGATCACTTCATTGAAGCTGTCCATCTGTTCTCTCTTTTTCTGACATTTGAAGTGATGAAGTCCAGTGCTGCTTGATTAGATAGCGCACATACAGTGAGTTTTTTTCAGTGTCATAACTTCAGAACATTTGGGCTTGTCATTTGGGAATGAGAGAGAAGGGGGTGGGAATGATCTCAGGGATGAAGAGAAGAAAAGTGGTGTGCCCGCCATCTTTTTCAATGTGTCAATCTGAACGGCTGGGAAAAATTCTCTTTCTCTCTTTCTCTCCATTTCCCAGTCCATGTTTACCTGGAAATTTTGGGTGGCTAATTAACTTTTACAGCAGTGCCAGTGTGCTTTCTTGCTGTGCTGTTGAAATCTTTTTTATTGCCTTGCTCACTTGATGAGTGGGTTTTTTTTTAAAATACACTTTCTCACCACACAAGCGTTGGGACTTTCGACGGCCATTTTACTTTTACAAATTATTTCTTCCTTTTT
This sequence comes from Tyrophagus putrescentiae, assembly GCA_024499935.1. Classification (NCBI taxonomy): domain Eukaryota; kingdom Metazoa; phylum Arthropoda; class Arachnida; order Sarcoptiformes; family Acaridae; genus Tyrophagus; species Tyrophagus putrescentiae. The sequence continues at coordinate 1,117,515 of JAMZRA010000001.1, forward strand.
CCCTCACTTTTTCCCGACAGCAAAGAACGACTGTCCCCTTTGAAAACCCAAAAATTGACAATCTGCCGGGGATGAGAGGATAAACGGTGCTTCTCCAGTGCGGATTTTTTTGGGATTTTAGGCCTGTTCCGAGAACAAACCGATTACGACTACGTTCTGGACGCAGATGGCTCTTTTGATTAAGGAATTGGGAAATTGGAAGGTTGAAAAAAATCTGCCCTCTCTTTGCCTCTTGTCCCCGAAGCGCAGCGCTTTTGAAAAACAAAATTGGCCAACAGGAAAAAAAACCGGCGAAAATCCAGGCAGTGTAAAGTCACTTTTGTTTGCAATTACACCCATAGCCAAAAAGGGCTTTTTTCGGGGATGGCGGAGTCATTTTGGAGAGGCAGCAATCTCAGCGACAGTGGCACGGCAACAAAGGGACTCTCTGCCATTGCTCCTTCTTTCACTGTTCTCTCTCCCCCGAATTACCTCCCCATTTGCATGACCCCAAAACCCCACTCCCACTCCTCACTGCACAGACTTTTCACTTGCAAAATGGTCATGCACAAAGAAGAAAAAAAAAAAAGCTCAAATGAGCGGCCGTGGCGCTTCCCCCTGCTGTTTTCTTGCGGGTGGGAAAGTTTGTGTTTTTTTCTTTTCCCCTCTTTCTCTTTATTTGCCCTGTGAACATATAAAAAACACGTGCAAACAGCATAAATTTTCACCTCTTGTGGAACCCTTTTTACCATGTTAATTCTCATTTTTTTCCAAATTTTTTTTGGAATTTTTTTTAGTACGCACAAAAACAGCGGCTTGAGAAAGCGGTGCCACCGTAGCTGATGCCGCCGATGCCCGCCGCCGCCGCCGCCCCCGGGATGTTGTTTTTTGTTTTCCCCCCGGAATTGATTCCCGCCCAGAAAACCCCCCCAGGAAAGGGGCAAGGCGGGAGGGGGGGAACGAACCTTGGAAATTTTTTGGTTTTTGGGGTGGTTTTTTGGAAAAAGGTTTAAATAAATAAAATTTCATAAAAAAAAATCGGGACCGCCCCATCACCGCAGCGGCTGATTTGCATCCTGCTGATTACCCCGCCCTATTTAAAATGTGCGCTGCCCTGTCTGTCTTGGTCGGTCGGTGCATCCCCCTTCTCACCCTTTCTCATCTTCTCCTCAGTTCACCCCTCCTGTTTGTCTCTATCAGTGACTGCAATGCAATGCCCATTGCACTCCACCACTCTACCACCACCATACCCACCACGTCATTGAGGGTGAACTTCAGTCCTGCTGCTGCTGCTGATGCACTGGGCGCCTCTGAAATGCTAATCAAATCGGCGCTGTCACATACTCAGTGTATTTGTGGTGGCGGTGGTGCTTGCACCAATTGGCTTATCAGCCGTTTGGGTTAAGTAGTATTATGAATATTTATTATGCCGACAGCAAGGGGGGGGGGTGATAGGGGGTGATGTGCACTGGCACGTTCTAGCCCCCCTCCCCTCCCAACTGTTTCTAGCCTTCCCTATTCCACCACCTTGCATATATGACGACGCAACATTCTGCCTGGTGATTGATTCACTTTTTTCGTTTTATTTTTTTCTACTTCTTTTTCTTCTTTTTCTTTTTTGTTGTTGCAATTCAGAGATGCGCTTTGATACTGTCAAGGTGTTTGGTGGTGGTGGTGGTGGTGGTGTTGTGACTGAATTTTTTGTGTGTGTGAGAATGCCTGGACGCATCGGCGAAAAACAAGTTGCACCGTCACTCACTGCTGGTCCCTTCTTTCTTTTTTTCCGTGCACACACTGTACCAAATGGTAAAACTTTGTTTCAGTGAATGTGTGTTCAGTTTGTTGCTATTTTTGCGACTAAGGCCACGCACTTGTGCGACGCCGGTGGTGGTGATGATCATGTAAATGTACAGTAACATTTACTGTGTGACTTGACTTGACTTGATTTGAAGCGATGTGAGCAATGCGAGCGCCTGCTAGGCGAGGAACGTTTAGTGCAACACTTTGACAACCTAGAAGAGTAGAGGAGAGGAGAGGAGATAGTTTGCAGATATACAACAGCCAACAGCTGCACTACAACTACTTCTAGTAGGGGTAATAATGTCGTGTTGTTGCAAAGTGAAAAAGAGGAAGAAGAAGAAGGACGTAATAAACAGATAATCATGGTAATTAGAGCACAGCAGCAATAGCAATAGCAGACAGGCAGGCTGTGTTTGTCCACTCGACCACAAAAGTGATCGACTGGTGAGTTGAGACTTGAGATTTGTTCAGAGAGTGGCCAAATGAGCGGACCTAGTGAAGTGTTTGTCTGCTGCTGCTGCTGTCCTCTTAATTGCCGTAGATTAACTCTTTTAATTGCACTTTTTGGAAGAAAAAAAAAGCTGCCCCACCATGCTCTCTTTTGGGTCTCTCTCTTTTTTCGGGCCCAAAAAGCCCTTTGGGCCACATTCCTCGGACCCCTATCCTCTCTTTCTTTTCTCTCTCTCTCTCTTTTCCCGCAAAATCTTCTTCTCATCTTGATGAATCTATTTACTTTTTGGGGGAAGAAAGGGCTTTCTGAAACCCATTTGGGTATGCCAAAATTTAGATCCCTTCCCCTCCCTCCCCGGGAACCACCAGTCCGTCGATTGCCCCTGTTTCTTCTTTCTTCTTCTTCTTCTTCATTCGGGGGTTTGCATCTGGTGAAAACCCTTTTTGTTTCCCCTTTGCCTTGTGTGTTTTAATTTTGAAATTTCGATGTTCCCCTCAGTTAGTCAGTCGGGCCCAAATTTTCCAGTGTGTTTGGGGGGGTATTTAATCACACCGGGGGGCCGGCCAGTAAAATTTTGTGTTGTCACTTGCAGAGCAAAACAGCACAATTACCCCCCCCACCCCTGGGCGGGGGGCCCGGGAAAACTTTTTTTTTTCCCCCCTGCCTGCCGAGGCATTTTGGGCAGCTTTAGTTGAAGGAATTTAGGTTTTTTTAAATTTCTTGCTGGGTGTGTGTAATTTAATTTAGATTTAGAGGGGCCTTAGCCACCCCCCAGGTGGAATAATTTTTTGTTTTTTTCCCCCTTTAAAAACCGAATTTTAAAATTTTTCATATTTTTTTAGCTTTTTTTTGGGAATTTTTGGTTTGGTTTTAGGGGTTTTTGGGGGGGTGGGGGGGGAGGGTTTTGGGGGGGCTAGCTAACTGGAAAAATGTTTGTCCCTTTTTCCTTTTTTCCCCTTTTCCCCCCCAACCCCAAAAAATCACAAAAAGTCACAGCCCCACAGTTTCCAATCGATTCCCTTTTTAATCAAAGGTCTCAGGGGGTTTGTCGATTGAACCTTGGAACCACCCCCAACTACTACTTTTCTTCTTTTTTTTCCCTTTTTCTGGTGCAGTTCTCCCATAATTGATATTTAAATTTTTAGCTCTTTTTTGGCTTGTTTTCTCCCAAGGATTGCCCAGTGCCGGTCTGGCCCCAGTGGCCCAGTCTGCTCTGCACCCTTTTCACTCACACGGGTCAGTCAGGGCAAACCCAAAATAAATTTGCCCAAAAGCCTAGTTTTTACCACCACCCTTTTTCCCTGGCTTTTATTTTTTTTTCCTTATCAACAGCACCAACCCCCTTTTAAAGGTTGTTGGGCCCCCCAAGGGGAGGGGCCGGCGACAAAATAAAATTGAAATTTTAAAATTTAAAAACCCCCAAACACACACACCAAAAACGACGCTTGCCATCTAGTCTTTTTTTTTTTCTTCGTTTTCTTCTTCTTCTCCCACAAACCGGTCTTTAAATAAATATTAAACGAAGGGGGGAAAAAGGGGGTAATTATTAATATTTTTTGGGCCCCAAGGTGAAATTGAAAGGCTTTTTCGGTGAGAAAAGGAATCCCAAAAACTTTTTTGTTTTAAAAAATGGGTTTTTTTGGGGTTTTTGGGCACCTTGTCTGCAAAAATGGAGCGCCTAAGCAGGGGCGGCCTAGGCCTTTTGGTGAGGGCATTTTCTATTTTTTTTTTTCGCCTGTGCTGCTGCTTTCACTTATTCCTTCAGGGGGGAAAACAAAGCCCAAATTTTAAATTGAAATGGGCCATTAATTTCCGCATGGCCACTGGGGTGCTGCTCCCTCTTTAACCATTACGTTTTTTTTAAATTTTACGAAAGTGATTCTTTCCGTCCGCTCTTCCAGCCAGTCCTGCAACACTTTGGATCACCAAATTCAGGCCGGGGTGTCCACTGCTGCTCTGGGGAAACCAGGTCAGGGGTCCTTCCCACTGAGCCGCACACGGTTCCATTTGGGAAAAACAGTTTGGAGTCCAGTTGTCCGCTTTTTTATTTAAATTCGATTCGATACTTTGCCTTTTAAGTTTTCCCTCCCTCCCCCCCCTTCCTTTTCTCGCTGTTTTTTAGAAACAAAGCAGCGCAGCAGCGGAGGGAACATTCAAAATAAATAAATCAAGATAATTTTTTAAAATAATTAAAAAAACGTGCACGCCGGCAACACACAGAGGGGGGAGTGGCCGTTTTGGGTGTAATGTAAAGGGCCAGCGGGAAAAAAAGAAAAAAAAGGGAAAAAAAATATATTCTTAATTTTTAAAAAATGGCCTTTGGGGCCGGCGGTGCAATGTTACAACTTTGGGAGGTGTATGGTAAAAAAAAGGGAAAACAGCACGTCTAAAGGGAAACCTTGAAAATTCGATGGGGGGCAGCCGACAACGGGGGGGCCTTTTAAAGTCCCGAGAAACAAACAGAGAAAGAGGGGGAATTCCTTTTATATCTGCTTGTTCCAGGCAAAGAAGAAGGCTGCCTTTTTTTCCTTTGCAAGTTCTCTCTGGTTTGCTGCGCCTAAGGGGATTTTTTTGCAAGCATCGCCTTGTGCCCCCCCTGCCGCGCTTTTGTTTTTTGAATCGAGCAATGGAAAAAAGGAAAACCAAATTTAAAATAAGATTGGTTTGCTTTTTTCATTTCCCATAAAAAATTTTTCATTTCACTGCCCCCGCTCTTTCAGCTTTTTAAATTTAAATTTTAATTTGCGCTCGACCCCGAGCCCCTTTTGAATTTTGGGCTTTTGATTTCTTTTCTCTTTTTCTAAAGGTGAACCTTTTTTTTTTAGCGGTTGTGTACCTAAATTTGAACGTTAGGTGAGCATGGGGACATTCTAATTTTTATTAAAAGTTTTTAAAGAATGCATCACAAAATTTGGGTTTTTCCTTTTTGTGTTTGATTTTTTGGTGTCTCCCCCTTTTCTTCAAACAAAATTTTTTCAGAGGGAGTTTCATACTGGGGTCCAATTCAGAAAAAAAGGGAGGGGGCCAGGAATTGGCCTTTTTAATTTTATTCTGCATTTCTCGGCGGGAAACAAAAAAAACCAAAATTCTGTCGGGGCTGCTTAAAAATTGAAATTCCCCTTCAAACCCTTTTCCCCTTTCCTATTTTTCCCCCCTTTTTGACGTTTTTTTTAATAATTAATTCCATTTTATTCTCTTTTCCCCCCTTTAAGGTTGTTCCCCTTTCTTTTTTCCCTTTTGGAATGTGAGCCTGTCCGGCCCCTAGGAAGCAGCCCCCGGGTTTCTTCTCCCCCTTTTCCTTCCTTTTCCCTCGGGAAGGGAATTTTAATTTTTCCAGGGGGCCCCCGGGTCGTCGCTGGCTGCCGGCCATTCTCTTTTGGCAAAATTTCCAGCCACAGGCAGCACCAGCTTTTTTCTTTTCCCATTTTACTTTTTTCTGCCATTTCAGTGACACACCAATGTCGTTGACAGCAGCGCGTAGTTTTAATTTCACTCGGTTTCCCTTTTGTTTGCTTTATTGGATTTTAGTGAATTGGGAAAATTGGGAGAGAAAAAGAAGGAGAGGATTGACAATTCAGTCCAAAGCGAGCGCCCCCTTTTGGGTGACGGACACAAAAAAAAGCCCAAAATTCTATTGAAATTCGGGTGCTTTTTTTCCCTTTTCCTTATAGTCGATAACTGAAATTTTGCAACTGTCTGCCAACACTACTACTTCTCTATCTTTTTTTTTATTGTTTTTTCACTGCATTAAATTCAATTGCACGTCATTCCCCCTACCCCCCTCTCATGTCGTGCTCCCCAAGTGACGCAGCCAATTTGAGTAACCGATAGCGCAGCAGCTTCGTTCTTTTTCCTTTGCCAAAACCCCCCGGATGTATCGTAGACTGCTTTTGGCCCCTGCTCACTTCCTTTCCTCATTCAACCCAATGGCCCAGCAGCCACCATTAGATGCATATGCACCAGGAAACTGCGGTTCTACTTTTCAGGCGGGTTTGGCAGAGCTGTGCTGCTACAGCTATGGTTTGCATTTTCCCCCCCTGCTTTTTTTCACCAGGCTATGATGCTTTAAATAAAAGGCGTAAGGGTGTGTGGTGGGGTGGGGGTTTTGGGGTGGGTGGGGGGACGTGCCTACCCCCCCACCGGGCCAAATTAAAATGGGCACAGCAGAAGAAGATTGGGGGAAGCAGACAAAGTCGGCGGCACGCCCCTGCTCGGGCTGCGCTGCTTCACTGCACTCTCAAGTTTTTTGGGTAGGTACACATCGCTCCCAGTTTGAGGTCGTTTTTAAAATTAATGCCCCCAAAAAATGGGAGCTCCTTTTTTTTGGGGGTGTGCCTGGCAATGGAAATTAAAATGGGACACCTTTTTGCAGGGCTGCTGGGCCCTTGGGCCCATGTCGGTGGGGGCTGCGCTTAAGGCCTTTCCCCCTTGTTTTAAATATCCTGAATTTTTTTTGATTTTTTTTTTATTTTTTTTGTTGAATTTTTTTTTTTCCCTTTTTGTCGAGGGGATTTTGGGGGTTTGGGGTATAAGGAATTTCACCTTATTGGGTTGAAAATGCTTTTTTAAGGGGGTTTTTTTAGTTTTTTAGGTTTTTTCCAAAAGTTTTTGCGCACGCGAAAATGTCTCCCTCTGTCACCAGAAACTTTTAAAGTGGCGCATATTCACATGCTGTGCTCCCTTTCCTCCTTTCCACGCTATATTTTCCAAACCTCTCTCCCCCCTTTTCTTTCCCGTAGCAGCCATTTTAGACCCCAATTTTTTTAGGTGGTTTCAAAAATTCGGCTCTATTGCTGTGCTGAGGGAATGAAGGGCTTCTTTCATTCTTTTTAGGCCAAAGAGAAAAAACCCCCTAAAGAAGAGGCTAAAATTTTTTTTATTTGAAAAAGATTTGCTGTTTTGTTGCATTTTTTGCAGGAGATGGGGGGAGAGACAAAATTGGGCGAACTTGAAAACTTCTCTATGCAAGGGAATTCGGTGAAACCTTTTTTCTTTGATTTGCTAATTGTCCACAGAGTGTGTGGTGGTTTTGGGCCCTAATTAGGTTAGCAACTTCTTTTGACTCTGTTTTTTATGTGTTCCGTATGTTTTGCCCTTTTTTTTCATGTTTTTTGCATCGCAGTGAGGCACTCGGGCAGCAGAAGGGATTCTGGGCAATTTTCTTTGCTGCGTTAGTGCAGGGCAGCACTCCTTTCACATTTCCCCTTGCTTCTTCTCAATTTAATTTTTTTTGCCCCTAACTTCTATTTCTTTTTTTCTCTTTTGTGCTTTTTTGCTTGTGGCTGAAGGCCATTCACTCATTTTCTCCGGACGGTCCACTTGGCCCTTTTTTTTTCCCCCTTTTTGGGGGCTTTTTTTTTGTAGCAATTCTGGGGATGCTTTTCCGGCAGCCCGCCACCCTTGCCTTTTTCCTTTTAGGCATGAAGAAATTAAAATTTTAAAGGGGCGCTCTGACTCCCCTCTCTTTTTTGCAATCCCGCGGAATTTTTAGCACAAGCGCATTTCGGCTTCAAATCACCCCCTAAGGGTTATTTTCGCTCTGGCAATTCCAGGCGCTTACCACGCCCCTGGGCCCCTTTTGCCTCCCCCCCACAGTGGCTGGCACCCCATTTCGGGGGTTTTAAACCCAAAAAAAAAACTCCGTTAGGATACCCTTGCTGCTGCTGCTGTGTCCATTGCAGACTTTCTTTTTCTCGTGTGTGCATATGGCCTTTTTAAATTTCCTTTTTGCCGCAATGTTTTTTTTCCCTGCCTTTTTTCCCCTGCTCTTTAAATTGCCTGCCTGGGGGTTTGCTTTAAATTTGCACGGAAATAATTCAGCGGGCTGTGATGGTCCTCAGTGTGTGGGTTTTTTATTTAAAGCTGCAAACCGTCTCTTTTTTTTTTTGGAATTTTTCCCAGGTGTGTTTTGAGATCGAAGCGATTTGGCCCTCGCTCTGCTTTTTGTTTCAAAATAAATTAAAAGCGCTCACATGAGTGAAAGTAGAAGAGAGAGCTAGGAAAAGCCAAACTTTCGATAATTCATTTAATGGGCTCTGGTGGTCTAGTGCTGGGCGGGCCACTCTGAACGTTTCTGGCGTTTCTTTCTTTTTTTCTTTTCCCCCAAAAATGTTTTTTAAAAAAGGCTTGGCGAGTTAAACCCCCCCCCCCCCCCCCCCCCACCCCCCCCCCCCCCCCTGTCCCCCTGGCACGGGCAGAAAGGCCACCCGCTTAAAAAAATCTATTTCTAAACTTTAAAATACAAAATGTGTGTGGGTTGGGGTGTGTGTGCACACTCCTTGGGGCACCCAAAAATTCCCTGTTCCAACTGTGGTTTAAAACGGAAAGGTGTGGGGGGGCCCTTGGGCAGTATAGTGTTAGGTGCCATTTGAATTGAAAGTGTCTTGGTGGGGGTTCCCAGTGCCCACTGCTGCCTTGGCTTTGGGGGGCCCTACCTTCCCGTTTTTGGTCATTGGGGGCACGGGCCCAAATTTTTCCCATCGATCCCCCTGATGGTATCTTTGACAGGCTGGTAAGGGCCACACACTTTTAACGCAGGCAATTGCGCCCGACGAAGATAATGAAAAGTTCAGTTGGCGATGGGCAAATTTACTCATGCCCCCAAGCTCTGCAGAGAGGCCCCTGGAATTCCCGATTCGGCCCCCCAAAGTTTTTTTCAATGGGGTTTTTCATTGAAATAAAAAACAACGAGGGTGAAAGCTGAAAATTGTGTTTCCATTTGCCCCCCCTTCTTTTTTTGTAAAGTTCAAATTCTAAAAATTTTTAGAATTTAAAACTTCATCTTTTCCCCCAAAAAACCCTTTCATTTTTTTCGCCAGTTTGCGTGCCCCGCGAGGAAAAAGGTTTTTGGGTTTGCCAAATTAACAGTGGAGGCAAAAGGCCGATGCCAGGCCAAGCACGGCAACAACGGGCCATTTAATTTTATAATTTTTCATAGAAATTTTTATTTTCACCCGGGGAGGGGAGGGGTCCGTCCCCAGCCATTCGACGACGTTGCCAGTCCAAGCCTGAACGCCGCGGTCCACAGGCTATTACAAACATTTGAGAAAGGCAGCACACAGAGCACTGCAGCCGCTGGTCACTGCCAAAATTTGGGTCGTCGTGTTCGCTTGGCTGCAAAGAGGGGTCGCTGATGTGAGCAGAAGATGTCGTGCCCGTTGGGTGCTCTATTTTAATTTTAAATTTTCCAGCAGAGGGGAGAGAGAAAGGAAGGAAAGCGTCTTGGCCATCGGTGACGCCAAAAACTGGGGGCGCGCATTTCACAGAATTTTTCCCAGGCACTCACTCACTCCTCGTTTGGGCGCCTCCCAAAATTTAACTTTATTGCACATTCAGTTACTTTTCGGGGCCATTCGTTTTTTCTCTTTCGTTTGCCTTCTTCCTTACTTTTGACCACTCCTCTCATTTGTACTTGGTGTTCATTTCGCTCCCTCCCCCTCTCCCCTTTTTCAGCTTTGCTTGCTTTGCAAATTTTTCAAAAGAGGAAAAAGAGAGGGTAGCAACTTTTGGGGGCGATAGTGGCCCGCTGCTGCTGTGGTAATGGGTTGATAATGACCGGATCCTCAAATAGGGGAAAGAGAGAGGAGGGAGAGGAAAAGGGGAGGGGGAAAGGGGCGGAGACCGGGGAGGGCTTTTTTAGGGGAATTCTTTTAAAGCCGCATTTGGGAGGGGAAATTTTTGCCCCCTTTGGGTTTTTTCCCGTATTTTTTTCGGGTTGCTCCCCTGGGGCCTGCTGAAAAGGAAATTATTTTTCCCCTTTTAGTTTGCAGAAAATTTTCCCCCCGTTCCCCCTTTTCCCCGAGGCCGGGGGTTGTTTTCCGGGTCTCAAATGACCAAAATTGCTCTTTGCTTATTATCTGCCTAAAAGGGGGGGGAAAAGGGCCCCCCTTCCTCCCAGCGCCCCAAACGGGGGCCCCCGCCCGCAGGCGCAGCAGGGAGGATGTAATTCACAGCCGGCCCAAAGACCCCAAAATTGTTTTTTCCCTTATTATTAAAGCCTGCTAAAGAAGAGGGAAAAGTGTGCCGCCTCCCCTTTCCACATGACGACCCCAGCAAGATAAAATCGGGGGGGTTGGGGGCCCGTCCCGGCCCCTCAGGACCCCCAACTGGCTGGTTTTTGCCCTTTTTTTTTCGGCGCCCCCAAACCATTTAAGTTTTTTATGATGCAAAATTTTTTTAGGGGAATTTGGGAGGGGGGGGTGGTGGGCCGGGCCTGCCCACCCGGCCCCCACTTTAAAAATTTTTTTTCCCTTTTTCCCTCCCTCGGGTTTTAATCTGGTGGGGGGGGTCTGCTTTTGCGTTTTTACCACTCCCTTTTTCTGCTGTTCCTTTTTTCCTTTGTTCAGGGCGTTTCCACAACAAAATTTTCTCCTCCTTCTCCGGTGCGGGGGGGATGCTGACCCCCCCACCCCAAAAAGCCTTTTTCCGCGTTTTGGGGGTTCGCCGCCCGCGACCCAACCCACCCCCTCGCGGCACTTAAAAAAAAAAAGCTTCCCCCTTTGGTGTGGGAAAAATGGGGTTCAAATCAAGAAAAGGGAAAGGGAAAAAAGGGGGCAAGTTGGGGGTTTTTATTTAAATTTGGGAGTTATGGGCAGGGTTAACACCCAATTTGCAAAATCCTTCTCCCGTGCGGGGTCTGTCAAAAAAACCCGCCTCCAAACTTTATTTGGTGTGTGCCACAGACGCAGCATCAAAAAACCCCTCTCTTCTGGGGGCGGGGATTCAACCACCAGCTGCTAAAGACTTTCTCTGCTCGACCAAAGGTCCCCGCACATTTTTTTTAGGGAAAGGGAGGAAGGAGAGGCCATTTCCCAGGAGAAAGGGGGGTAGGGTTTTTTTGTGGCAGCGGTTTTTCCCCCGTGTCCCGTCACTGGGGAAAAAAGGTGTTTTTTGCTGCTGCCCCTTCTGTCCCTTTTTTTTTAGCTTGCGGGACGTTTTTTTGTTGGCTCTTGCCTGCCTTTTCCCCATTTTAAATTAAAATTAGCCTTTGGGCCCCCCCTCTCTTCTCGCTTTTAAATTTGGAAAATATGCTTGAAACTAGAGAAAGAAAAGAGGGAAAAAATGCTCGCACATCGTTTCAAAAATTTTTTTGGTGTTCTCGCTGTAATCGATTTCAGGCTCTAAAGAGAGAACGGTTTTGGGGGCTGTGTTATTTTTGGGGGCGCTTTGTGGCCCAGCTATTATGAAATTTTTCCTGGGTTCACTTTTTTGTCATGTTGTTTTTTTTTTTTGGTTTTTTTTTTTTTTGGGGTTTTTTTTTTTTCCCCAATTCTGTCGCAAGTTTCCCGACTTACTTTCATCTAGCACACTTTTAAATTAATCCATTGTGTTTCGAAAATTAATTTTGTGCTCTAATTAGGAGCACCAAAAAACGCAGCGCTCTTATTCCCCGATTTATTCAGTCCAGAGGTTTTCCCCTTTTTTTTGGGTTCTTCTTGGATTTCTTTCTTTTAAAAATTTGTCCAACCTGAAAAGATTGAATTTTCTTTGGGCCGTTTTTGCAAGTTTGCTGAGAAAAAAGGCTAGAGATTCTGTGCAGTGTTGAAAATCGTGCATTGCAAGCAGCCCCAAATGGCAAATGAGGGCCCAAATTTTACTTGGGAAAAACTTTTTCTGTTTAGTTTTTTTTTTATTATTAGGGGCTCCCCTGCCACCAAAACATTGCCTCACTTTTTCCTTCTTTGAAAACAAATAATTTCCAACGTCCTTTTTCTTCTTTCCAAAACCCGCTTTTCTTCTTCCGTTTTCCGTCTGTCCTTTTCTATTTTTTTTTAAAGAAATATTGTTTTAAAAAAAAAAAGAGAAGCGAAAAAAAAGATCGAAGAGAGGATGATGTGGGGGCAATTTGGTGGTTGGGGGTGCTGAGGATCGAAATTATTAGATTAGATTGAAAAAGACTGAGGCAGCGATTGCACCCAAAAGGCCCTCGGGCACTGTCTGCAGGGCTGGCCCCCCCCCCCCCCCTTTCCCCCCTTTTTCTCTCCCCTCTCTTTCCCCTTATGTCCATTTTTTCTGGGTGCGTTTGTGCCCTCTTTTTTTCCCTGTTTTTTTTTCTCCCCTCCTCCCTTTTTTTATCGTTTGGCCCGTATCGCTCACGACGAGTGTCACCACACCCGAAACGACCATTCTCTCTCCCTTTTAATTAATAGTGTCCCCGAGGTGTGTTTCCCGCGGCGCGGCATGCTCTATCACCAAATTTTAAAATAATAATAAAATTTTTTGTCAATAAAAATTAAATAAAAAAAGGGAAAGAGAGAGAGAGGATCCTGAATCCATCGGGAGTCTCTTCTGTGCTGTTCGGAATTTTTGGGACTTCTTCTTAGAAATCTCCCTCCTTTTTTCTCCACTTTCTTGTGTGTGTTATTTTCGACGCGGCGGCGGCTGTGTGCACTGAGTGCCCCCTCTTTTTTCTTCTTGACAGCGACAAAAAAAAAAGAGGGGAGATGAGAGGGAGGGGGGGAACCAAAAAAAAAAAAGAAGCCAAAAAGAAATGGTAAAAAGAAATTTAAAAAATTTTAAAAAGACAAATTGCCAAAAAGGGCCCCGGTATGCCCTTGCCCAGCACTGCACAAGGGAAAAAACATTAGTTTTTCTCTTTTCGTGGGGGTTTGGGGGGCTGCAATGGGAAATTACCCAATTTAAGAGGAAATTGGTAGGGGAGTAGTAGTGGCGGGGGGGAAATTTTAATGAAAATAAAAAAGAGGGGGAGAAAATTGCTGTTTAAAAAGGGGGTTTGGAAACTGTCTATGTATATAATTTTCGAATTTAATTTTGGGTTTTCCCATTAAATTTGAAGTGGAGGATTTGTGGAAGCGGGGCCCTTTTTTGATTTTTTCTTCTTTAAGTTCTAAAATTTTTCCCAAACTTTGCATTTTGTGTGCCCATTTTTCGTCTTTTTGAAATGCGCCATTTTGTACTTTAAATAATATCATTCCTTTTTTTATTCTTTATATTCTTTTTATTCTCGATTTTTCTTTTGGCTGCTGCTGCTGCTGCTGCCAGCTCTAATGCAGCTGTGATTGTGTGGCGCAGTAATGGCACTTTAAAGTGAATGTGCTGGGTGCCATCTCGCTCCATCTTTTTCTGCTCTACAGTAGTGCAGTACACAGTCCCAAACAGCATCAGCAGCAGTTCTCGATATTCTAATAGCTGAAGAAAGAGAGAAGGCCAGAGAATCTAATGGATGATTATATAAATGTGCGGGCAGAACTGTGTACACTGGCGCCCTGGTCTTCCTTCTCTTTCCCTGCTGAATTTCTTTGGCGCAGGCGTCCTGTGAAAGACAGGCGCCATCGCTGCTTTGCCTTCACATTCAAATTGGCGACTTTCAGACTGACTGGAAGAACTGACGTTGGTGCCAAGCAGTCATGCACAGGCATGCACAGAATCAGTCAGGCAACGTCTTCTTGAAAGTGTGCCAACACTGCACCACCAGAACCAGCTTCACATTAGCATTTTATTGCAGTGCTGCTATTCTCCATATAGGAGGACCGACCGACTCGGTCGACGCGACGGCGCCTCAGAGTGCCACCGCAGCCGCATCACTCTCCAACTCCAGAGACTGTGTAGCGGTAGTGCAGCAGCAGCAGCCAGTGCCTGCCATTTTAAAGTTTTCTGGCCAACCCGAACTGAAAAGGAAGGGTCGGTTCAGCTTCTGAGCAGCAGCAGCAGCTGCACTGTTCGCTGCCCTGCATGCACTTTTTGCATTCTGTTTAGGCTCAAATCTAGTAGTGGTGGTCCTGCCCGCGCTCTGAACACTCGATTCGCTTTGCTTTTCCGATTGCCTGAAATATGGCTGCCCATTTGAAGTTGCTCTTGTATTGGTGGTGGTCATTTACCTAAAGTTTGCATTAAGCTTCAGTGCTAGTGCCAATGTTCTTGTCCCCTCTCTCTCTCTCTCTCTCTTTCCATTACTGCTCACACAGAACACTAATACACGAAACAAACACACTGACACTGGGCCCACTAATAGGAGGCAATAAATTACGCCGTTAATTAATGTGCATCGACGACGCCGTTCTTGCCTTCCCTGCACTCGATCCATTTGGATCATGGAACACACATACATAGATTGGCAATTCTTTTTCCCGTCTGCCAATACTCTCTTTTCCTCATATTCAAATGGCAGCCATTAGTGTCCTTCTGTCTGCATTTGCTGCTGACCAGTGCACACATACACACTTCAGAACGTTCTGAGCGGATGCATTAGTGCTGTCTGTCTCCTTCTGCCTGCTTCATATTAATAATATTGGAATATTCGCCAATATTAAGATTAGAGCCAGTGGTGCTGGGCATTGCTGCTGCTGAGACTAATGTCCCTGCAGTAGTTTTCTTGCTCCATTATATTCAGTGTGGTCACCCAGCGCCCGCTTTCTCTCGATTCTTTCCTAATGAGCTTTGGGTGAATAATGGCCATTCATGGCAAGTAATGGCAGCAGGGGCTGCTGCTGCCGTTGCTCGCGTACAACGAGGACGACAACACACGCTGAGCTGTACATGGTCGACTTTGGTATATAGCCCGTAATTCGGAATACTGAATTGCTGCAGTAAAGTCACAGTCAGTTGCTGTTGTGCTGTCAGCGACAGTGCCCATTTATTATGCTATCGAGGCATTCAGGATAGCTGGGCATGCAAATTTATTATGTTATCAGAAATGAGCTTTTTCTGATTATTCAGAAAATTGCCAGAGGATTATGCAAGGATGAATCGATAAATGGATGACAGTGCTGGCTAAACTGAGGAATTTTTCTTCCTCATTTTTTGCTTTCCGAAAAAGAAGTGATTTTTTCTTCTGTTTGCCTCTCTTTCTCTCTTTTTGCTAATTGTTATTAATTAGCCGTCTTTGCTCAAACGCTGGCTCTCTTTCTCTCTTTCTTTTTTGCTGCGACGAGATTTGCGGTGGTGATGTGTCTGCTTTCTGCTTTCTCTTTCTTCTTTTCTTCTTTTTGCTGCCCACAAAACACAACAGCAGCTCGGACTTTGCTCGCTCTTTCGCTTTCTCTTCCGTTGCATCCATCCATCCATTCTGATTACTGGCAGCAGCAGCAGCATTTGCTGCCCATTGTCGGCAGCTTTCTTCCTTTCCACACTCATTCCTCTTTGGCTGTCTAATTTTCTCGCCCTTGCCTATTCGTTCTGTTCTGCCTACTCAGTCAGTCTTTTGTTTGGCGCAATGCAATGCAAAGGAGAGTGGTGGACAGTAGTGTACTGTAGTGTACAGTGCAGTACTGCAGCCTAATGCAACCTGACATAAATGTTTTTGGCATGTAATTTGCTTGCCTGCCGTCGCCGCCGTTGCCTCCTCGCTGATTCCTTCGCTGCTTTCTGCTTTCTACTTTCTACTTTCTATTCTCTCTCTGGTCACTGGATACTTTCAAATTCACTGTCCATCGGTAATTGCCATTGTCCGAAGCAGTCCTTTCGGCCGTCCTGCCTGCCTGCCGAACCTGCTGCTGTACACTGTCTACTGTACTATACAAAGTAATGACGCATTAGAATATTACTTCCCAGTAGAGACGAGGAAGAAGAAAACGAAAACGAAAGCTTTGGGCGCCTTGATTGCTTCTCTCTCTCTTTTCTCCTGTCAGCCTCTGTCAGGTTTTTTCTTCTTCTTCTTTTCGGGTTCTGGAACCTACTGCAAAGTTCTGCATCGAGCAGTGGTAGTGTCTGTTGATTTTTCAATTCACGCTTTCCAATTCTCGCCGTTTCCATCTCTCTCTCTCCCGTTTTTGCTCGCCTTCTCCCCGTCTGCCAATCTGTCAATTTCCCGCTCATTATCGAACTGAGAGAGCGGCGGCCATCCGCGCTCATCCGCCGCTGCTGCTGCTAAGGCCGAATCGATCACAGGGAACGAAATTTGGCAAAACTTTTTCTTTTCCATCTCCTCCTTCTTCTTCTCGTCCTCTTCCTCCTCTTCTTATTCTGTATTATAATCAAAATTAATGCCCAGCACTGCTGGGCACTTTTAATAATAATTTCACTACCACTGCTGCCCGCTCTCTCATCGTTTGAGTAGTCTTAGCTGAATAGCCAATAAATCTTGCTGCATAATGATCACGCCATCAGTTGAATTGCTGCCGCTGCTGCTGGATCTGATGCGCTCGCGCTCGCCCAACTTTGGTCCATCGTGTCTCTCTTTTTGGTTTGGTTTGGTTCTTTAAAGCCAATGCCAATTGCTTCCATTGCTTCTTTTCCAGCAGCAGCACCAGCAGCAGCACTCAGACTTGGTAATGCTTCAGTTTCAGCTCGTGGGCTCCATCCAGCTCAATTCAGTTTAGCAGCAAGAGCACTAGTCTGAGCGCCAATTTCAGTGTCCATTATGGTGTGTGTGCCAGTCTGTTATTACCGCGCCATCATTATGCGCTCTCTGCTGCACTTATATTACCCAAAGTAGTAGTAGTAGTAGTGACTCAAATGAGACCAAATTCCTCGCTCTCTCTCTCTCTCTCTCTTTCACCGGAGCACGGACTTAAGTCGTCCAGTGGATGCTCGGTCCCGTTCCTCTTCCTCTTCTTCGTCTTCTTTGGAGAAGGAGGCTCTTTCAGCCGCATCATCAGTTGCCGCTGCTGCTGTTGCTGCTGTTTTGGTGTTCTTAATATCATTGGCCGATTTTATTCTTGGTACTATCTCTCTCTCTCTCTCTCTCTCTCTCTCTCTCTCTCTCGTTTCTAAATCGTGTCTCGAAATTCAAATGCTACTGTCGTTGGATGCTCTCTCTTTTTTTCTCTCTTTCTCCCAGTCTCTCACTCTAATCACACGTTATTATGGCACCAGTCGGTCCATAAATCACAGACACTGCTGCTGCTGCTGTTCATCGACTAGTGAGCCCAATCCGATTTACTCCAAAAAAGAGGGAGAGTAATTTTTAGCCATTTTCAATGCATGGCCTCTTCCTCGGGTTTTTGACTATCTCTGCTTGCCTAGTACAGTTCAGTTCAGTACATCATCATCATCGTTTAGTAATTACTTGGCTAATTAATTCGTCTGCAGGCGCATTGTCTCTTTCCTTTCTTCTCTTTTCCTCTCTCCTCAGCGGTTAGTTAGCACCATTTTTGCTCTCTCTCTCCCCTCCCCCCTTCTCCCCCCCCATTAGTAGAGCAATCGCAGAAGTGGACGCCCACGATAAACAACAAACGACATTGGAGCACACTGCCAAGCGGACCACGTTTTTTGTCTAATTTTTTAATAGGGCTTTTCAGCACACATGCCCAGACTGACGACCAACCCAGGACCGTCCCTTTTGGTCACGGGGGCTTCATCATTCTTCTCTGCTTGATGAATCTTTTTTTTCATCTTTGCTTTTGGGGGCCCCCAAACAAAATTTGCGACCTCATCAGCACTTCGGGAGCGGGGGTGCAGCAGCACGGTTTCCCGGCACCCGGTGTTTCGGTGGTGCTGGGACTTCTTTCATTTTTTCTTTGTAACCCCTTTTTGCTGCTGACCACGACCCCACACTAGCCACCCACCCCCCACCCATTGCATTTAATTGCTCTTCGCTCGACTTTTGTTTTTTTTCCCCCCTCTTTTATCGCCCCACGATGACACAAGAGGACATCACATTAATTTTGGGGGTGGGGGGTAGTGTTCCACAGACTGGTCATCTCCTAACACACCGCACACACCCACACACACGCAAATTGATTCCATTTTTTAATTTACTGGCAAACGGCGGCGGGGGGGTGGCTACATTGGCCCCTTCCCTTTGCCTGCCCTTTAAAAATGGAATTCCCCTTTCTCCTTTTTTTTCCCTCCTCTTTTGGTCACTTGGTCCTGAATTCCCCTGTTTTCCCCTTCCTCTCTCCTCACTTGCGGTAAGGGCATTACCAGTCCCTAAGTGATGATGAGCGCTTTGCTCCCTTTCTTCTCTCAGATTGTTTTTTTCCCTTTTCTTCCTCCTCTTCTGCTGCTTTGATATGAGCTGCCTCTTCTTCTTCTTCTTTGCCGGCTTGGGTTTTTATTATTTTGAGCTGCTTTTTTTCTGACGGAAAAGGGAAAAGGGCCCCCCTTGAAGGAAAGGGAGGAAGGAGAGGAGAGTTGCCCCTCTAAATGAATTAATGAAAGTGGTCCCTTCTTCACTCATTTTGCACTAAAATTTATGGATCATTTAGCATCAATGTCTGTCTGTCTGCTGATTGTCTGCCTAGCCCTAAATCAAAGTGGCATTTTCTTTTATTTTCCCTTTCTCACCTTTAAAGAGTCCTCTGCTAATGAGACAAAACTGTCTGTCGTCTGGGCCCCCGTCTATTTTTATTATTTTGTTGTAAAAGTTTTTGTCTGATTTTTCTCAATTTCTAAAAATGTGCTTCTTTTTTAAAAATTTAACTTTTAGTTAATTGGGGGCCCGATTTTACTCTATTTCTTTCTACTCTAAAACTGGCTCGCCAAATGACTTCAGTTATTATTGTCCACTGTGCACTTGGCATTCTCGGGCTTTGAAAGAATATTCTTTTTCCTCTTCTTCTTCTGCTCCTTCAATTGATGATGTCTGTGCCCGCCTGGGCTGCTGTTGCTGTTGCTGCAGTTGCTGCCTCTCTTTTTCATTCACTCGGTGCACCCATTCCCTGCCCGCCCTGTTTTGCTCCCAAAAGAACTGAAAATTTATAATTTGAAAAATTTTCGAAATAGAGCGGGCAGCAGTTCGGGCCCAATTGTTTATTCATAATGACATCATTAGAGGGAGCTCTCTGAAATGTTGCTAGGGGCCAAAACGGATGTTTGAGCAAAGCCCGTTTTTTGGGCTGGCTGGCTGGCCGCATCCATTTATTAGTGAAGAGACCAGAGAATGGTTCACTCACTCTCCAATTTTCGCCTGTTTGCTTTGCTACTGGTGCGGGCATCAGCAGCATTTTTTCAGCAGCAGTGTTTCGGCGCTGCACAATAATTCTTCCTTCCTCTTTTTTTCTTTCACTACTTTTCTGCTTGCGGGTATTATTCTGTGTATTCTTTGACCAGCAGCACTTTCTTCTAAGAAGCAGTGAAGGCGACTGCAGCAGCACAGACACATTAATTTAAAATTTGCTGGAGCACAAATTTTAAATTAACAAAGACGTGTTTGCTGTGCTGCTGCTGCTGCGAGGAGATGATTGGTAGTGAAGCGAGACAGTAGTGCTCGGGCCTGACCAGCATCAGCGGCGGACAGTGGCCAGCAGAGTTCACTCTCTGTGGCCCCCTCCAGACACACAGAGAAAGAAAAAGACTCATTTGAAACTTTGAGTTGAGTGCTGCTGCTGCTGCTGCTTTTGTCTGACCATTCTTTCGCTTTCTTTCTCGCCATGCCCACGAATTTCCACAATGAAAAGATTCGACGGCGGCTGCGCTGCTCGGGCTGCCCGCCACTACTCCCCCTGCCGATTTAAATGTTTGAAAAGCTTTTGAGTATTTTTTAGTGGTCTTTTTAAAGGGAAAAATTGGGTGTTTGGGTACCAAACAAAACTCTAACTCAGGAGAGGCCCCGGCGTGACCGTCCATCATCTCTTTTTTTTTCTAGTCTCGGGATCTGACTAGCTGACTAGCACCCTTTCCCTCTCTCTCTCTCTAGAATAGCATTGGCTATTATTACCGTCATTGCTGCGTGCTTCTCTTCCTTAAAAGGCAATTTTTTTCATTTTTTAATTTTTTTCTTTTTTCTTTTCCCTTTTCTCTCTTTTCAGGTCATCCGCTGAATTTTCTACTACACTACTTTGCTACCTCGTCAAATATTCTACGCTGCTGAAGCTGCTGCCACGAAACTAAAATGCTGGGGAAACTGAACTGGGTGGACAGGAAATGAACAATTTAAAATGGGGAGAGAGGAAGGCCCAGCTTTTTGCGCCATTTTTTAAATTTGACTACGAACACTGCCGAAGCCTCTCTTTTTCTTGGGTTTCTCGGCTGATTTTACTGGACAGCGCAGCACCGGGAACTACCACTTTTTTCCCATTCTTTTTAAAATTTCACTTAATTTTTAAAAGCGTCTTTTTTCCCCCCTCTGAGAATCGGATCGGTCTTTTTCTGGCAGCACCAGTGCATCTCGCCTTCCTCTTTTCCCCCTTTTTGTCAGCGGCCGCATTTCTTCTTTTCCTTTTTCTCCCGTCGCCTGAATCGATTACATGGCCAACCGAAAAACCCAACCGAACACAACGGGGACGAACGAATTTGGGACTGGGAGGCACTCTGATTGGGCCGCAGCAGCCATTCAAGTTTGCTCTTCTTTCTTCCCTTCACCAAGCTGTTCTTGCCAACTCAAATAACACACAACAGGCAGACGTGGCACTGTGAAATTTAAAGAGCACCAGCACAGCATTCTCTGCCTGCCTAAGAAGCTAACTGTTGCAATGTGGGCACTGTGCGACACTTGCACCACTGCAGAGGCACTGCATGCGGATGCTATTCGCAGTGTGTAGCAGCAGTACTTTCCTTCCCTCCTCTGGTGCCCCATCCCTCCTCACTGAGAGTGGGTTTCAAATTTTAAATTTTTGTGCTGCTCCCTGATGCTGCTGCCGATGCCGTTGCTATTATTCAATTCAATTTGGGCCTGCTGCCTGGCTGCTGGGGTTCCCTGCTGCTTTTCATAGTGCAAGGGTAATGTGTTGTGGTGTGCCGTTATTGCACCACTACAACAGCGATGGTAGTACTAAATGCCTGTCTCACTGCCACCGCCGACTTCGTTGGACTGGCCTTTGGCCTGGGCCTGCAAGCTCAAATGTCGTTGTCATGTTTATCATGATTGTATTTATTCGCTGCCACTGCTGCTCGCTGCTGCTGCTGCCTCCTTCTTTCCTTATTATATTATCGCGCCAAAGTGCCATTTTTTTAAAACGCCAGCTTCAATTGAATGCTGCCCTTTGCTTCGACTGCAGAAATTTTTATGCGCTCCGACTGATGAAAGGGTCTGCTGCTGCTGCCGTTGCCTCTGCTGCCGTTGACTGAACATTTTCCCCCCCTCCTGGGGCCATGCAGGCGTCCCAAAATTTGAACTGAACAGCAGCCCAAAGTGCCCGTTTGTGCCCGAGTTCCATTTGAATCCCAGTTTTGAAATGTTGCTGCTGGGCCCATGCTGCTGCTGCTGTAACATTATAGAGTTTGATTTCTGGTTTAACGGAACTACGGCTCTGGTGCTGGGCTGCTGCTTCTCCTTTTCTTTAATATTTTACAAATTTTTTTCGCATTTTAAAATGTAAATGTTTTTTAGCTAATCGAAGGGGCCGCCGCCGCCTGGACGTGCCTGCGCCTGCCGATTACTTGTCCGATTATTTTTTTGCTAGCAACTTTTTTTTTGTTGCTGATTCTTTAACTACTGCTGCTGTTGCTGCATTAGTCGGATTTTGATTAAATAGGGACAGTGGTGGGGTGATTTACCGAGAGCGGGCAAAAAATGACTTGGTGCTTTTTTATTTTAAAAGACTTTTGGGTTGAAAGCAGCACGCAGCACTGTTTTTTTTGCAATCTTTCTCTGAGTTTTTTTGGACCATGCACTTTAAAGTGCTAATTATTCTAAATGGACTCATTACCGGGACAGAAAGCTGCTAATGCTCATTGCAGCAGTTCACTCTTTTGTTCACTTCTGTGCTTCACTTTGATTGCAACTTTGAACACGGCAGCAGCAGCACTCGGGGACAGACAGCAATGCCTTATGATAATTTTTTTATGGCTGCCTTTTTTTGATTTTTTTCAAAAAAAGGAAAAAGTAACCATTTTTCCCCTTAATTTCGACAAGCAGCTACAAGCCTGTCTAAATTCTGCTTAATCATTTTTTTCTTCTTTTTCATCGTCTTCTTCCTCATCTTCCCTTCTCCTTCTTCTTTGCCTCTCATCGCAGCACCCTTAATGGCCATTTAATCGTTCCATCTCTTTTACTCTCTCCCAATCTGTGTTACTGGGACTGCTTGTTTGCCTCACTTTACTTTCACCTTTGATCGGCTAGGTAAGAGGCTCACCATCGGGCTGACTTAGACCTAGCTCTCTAGTCCCCTTCTTTTTCCTCGCTCTGGCTGCAAGCTGCTGCTTTGCGCTATTACAAGGTCGCCCATTGTCCCACTCTCTCTCCTTCTCTCCATGTTGACCTAGACCTAGACCTAGAGCCCCACCCGCCCCAGCAGTGTCTAGACTGGCACAACGGCCACACCGAGGGTCCTCTCTGTCCTTCTTCTTCTTTGTCCCTCTTTCCTCTTGCCACTACTACCTAGCATAAATCTTATTTACCAAAAACTTCTGCCGCTGCTGCTGCGCCTTCTGACCGCCACGCGTGACCTAGTTAGGTTTCAGCATGTGTTCTCTAATCGCAGCAGCAGACCGCAATTCAACGACCAGTTCACTGGTCACATTTAAAGTTGTTTGCATTTCCTTTCGCTTTCACAGGACAGGATCATCTGTCCACTTCGCTTTCGACTGTTGGGGGTTTCTTTTTGTTTTTTTTTTTCATTTCCGCCAGCCGGACAGTGAAAGAGGTGTTTCACTCTCTTTTTAAACAGATAAAGAGGGACCTAGGTCCACTTGGGTCACAACCCAATTTAACGAAAGGCCCCCTTTCAGGGACTCAATTGTGTTCGTTTCGGCTAGTTTATCAGTCCAAACACTGGGAACTTTCATTTTTTTGAGCATTTTAGGCAGAAAAAAGCTTTTCGGGTTTGGGGGCTTCGCTTACGAATGTCGTTGCTATCGGTCGGTGGCGAATTTCCTCTTGAATTTAAAAATTTAAAATCTTTTTGCAGCATTTTTTTTTGCTTTAAAGCCATTGGGGCGCCACTGCTGGTCACTGCTGGTCGAGGTGGGGTTGGGGCTAATACTAGCTTTTACCGCCGCATCCAAACAGCAGAATCATCGGCGGGTAGAGCGCAGCAGCGTCAGTTTTTCCCGTTGTTGTGTCCTTTTTGGCACTGTGCTATCCAACTGTGGACACTCCGTTGAAGTTAGGGTATGGTCGCGCTTCCGACCCCTAAATGCTGAAGATGCCACAGTTTAAAATTTTGTTTACAAGGACATCTTTTTCGCTTTCATGCAGCAGCTGTTTTCCCGTCCCGGGTCGATCGGTTTTTCTTGACTTCTAAGCGTGAATCGTTTCATCACACCTCACACGCGACACACTGTTTATTCTGCCTCTGGAAAAGACTACTGTGTGACTTCTGTGAGCCGTGACCCTTTCCTCTGACACCAAAGTTAAAGTTATAATTTGTTCAATGAAAGGAGGAGGAGGAGAGGAGGATGCACGAGACGACTTGCTTCTTTCCCCCAAATTTTTCACCTCTTCGACAGCCGGCAATTTGCTTTCGAGACTGACTGACTGAGCAAATGAACGACTGAATAGGTAGTGGGCCCAAAAAAATTTTTTTCTCAACTCATTTGTGTTTTGTGCAGGCGGAAGAGTGGCCAGCTGAGTTGGGGGAATCATATTAATTGAAGTGCACTGCTGCTCTCTTCACCATTAGGCAAAGCATTGTCGCGCGATCATTACCGTATTCCTTGCTGCTGCTTGCTTCGAGGACACCTAATCGGATCGCCCCACTGGGTCTTTGATATTCGAACAGCACCCAACACACTTCCAAAGCTAATTTCATTTCCCCTTCCCTTTTTTCTTTGGTGTCTGATCTTTTTTGTTTTTTTTTGAAACTTGACTTTGTTTGCATTTGGTGATTAGCACGTCATAAGCACTGGCAGCATTTTGAAGTGCTGGTGCACCTTACCTCACTTTACCTGAAATTGCTCAGGCAAAAGCGGTGATTGATGCTGCCCCCTCAAGATTGCTGCTCAGTTTAGGTGCTCACTTCTTCTTCCTTTGAACTTTTTTTTGCACTACTGCTTGAGGGGCCCTATTTTCAACTTGATTTTCAGCCTCAGCAGTTTTGCTGCTGCTTTTTCAAATTCTTTTCGGACAGGCAAATTACTTTAAAGCTAAATTGTGCATTGTGATCTTGGGCACTATTAAACACACTGTCTGTCGGTCTCTGTGTGTTTCCTTTGTTTAGGGACAGAAGGCACACACACATTCTTTGTCCCTGTGCTCTTCTCTTTCCCTTCCCGGTTTTTTGTCTTATTTTTTCTGTGTGACAAGAGACCTCGCTGTGTTTCTTGCTCGGACAGCTAAATGGCGCCCAGTGGCTGTCCGAGCACTGCTGCTGCTCAAAGTGAAATGTGTAAATGGCAGCAGCATTCTCTCTCCCTTGCCTGCTGAAGAATGAATATTTAAGGCTCCCTCTTGCTTTTTGCCTTCAGCGCAGCAGCAGCTTCTTCTTCGTCAAAGAAAGCAATCTATTTACATTGCCATTCAACACACACACACACACAATTCACAGTCAGTCAGTCGTTTGCTTGCTTTCTGTGTCCACTGAATGAATGTGTCTCTCTCTCCTCTCTGCGTCTATGTGTCTGCTTTCAATTTGCAAATTGCCAAACTGCTGCTGCTGCTGCTGGACGTACAAAAAAGTGCCTGGGTTTTGTTTTCCTCTTTCTCCCCTCTCCTTCCTTTGCAATTTGTCGTCCACTCGGCGACGATGCCACACACACACACACACAATTCTGTCTGTCTGCTGCAATAGCATCCGCCGGGGGCAATATTCAATTTTCATATTTGTTGTCCTCCTCTCTCTCTCTCCCTTTCTCGCACTTTCATTTCCAGTTTTTGGGTTGAATTCGTTTGGCAGCAGCATATTGCTGAATGGCCTTCAACACTCGAGGAGTCTTTTTTTCTGGGCACAAAATTTTTTTGTGTTTTTTGTTGGCGAGCATTTCACCACCTTGATGATTTGAGGCCTGAATCAAGACTGAATCCTGGGCACCCTCTCGAGAACCGAGACAGACAGACAGACCCTCCAAATTGTGTGACCAACTGACACTAAATTCAGTAGCCAGTTACTCTCTTTCAGTACTGCCAATTGTCAAGTTTCTCTCTCGTTCTGTCGTCGGCAATTTAAATCGTCCATCGACACGGGCTGCAAATTAGATTAGAAGCAGAAGTAGAGAAGTTAGCAAGCAAGCTGACAAAGTGAGTGAGTGAGTGAGATATGCGGGCAGTATGTAAATTGTGCGCACATTTTATTCTGTTCCTACTTTTTTTATTTTCTCGCCCATTTTTTTTCGGATAGCTTCCACCAGAGCCAAGTGGACTTTCTTTTGCTGCTGCTGCTGCTGCCAAGTGCACGCGTGTCCTTTCCAGTCTCTCTCTCTCTCTCTCTCTCTATCTTCTAATTCAATTTGCCCTTAGCAATTGAAGCGGCAGAGCAAAGAGTAGGCAGGCTGGCACGACAAATGCGAGCTCAAATTAATTTGCGTCACTGGCCTAGCTGACCACTCGCGACACATTCAAATGGCGTCGCAAATTCCCAGACTTCATTTGCAGAGGGACAAAGAGAAAAGTGAGCAAGACAAATTGACAAGCATCGTCCTCCTCTTCTTCTTCTTCTGCTGTGTCAGTCTTGGCCTAGCTTCTCTGATCTTATTTGATTAGCATTAGGCTAAATACAAAACTGGAGGGTTGCTTGCTCTCGGACAGACACTGTGTCATTTGCAAATTGATATTAATGATGGTGCCAATGGAAAGGAAAAGGGGAGATTCGGGGACAAGGCTTTCCTCTTTTGGCAACCAAAGCCTTTCCACCAACTGACCACTACTACTTGGGTCCTCACACTGTGCTCAGTGTTTGGAACACTCCCGAGCATGAATATTCATGATGATGAAGAGAATTGCAGTGCCATCATTTGATGTCCTCGTCGTGGACATCTTTATTTTCCTTGTCTGATTTCTTCTTTCTTCCTTCCTCCTAATCAGTAGCATCATCATCACTGGCATCATCTTCAGCTGTTTTCCTGTTATCATGTTTTCCTCTTCCCTTTGTGTTGACAGCCTTCAGTAATTTATGGGCAATAGATTGAGTGACTCCTCTTTCTTTCTGTTTTGCATGAGCTTTCCGAATCACTCGCTCTCTTCTATTTTTTTCCAGGACTCGGTCATCCGACCGACCTCTGACCTGGGCAGTGGTGGTGGTGGTGTCACTTGCACTGTCTGTGTTTTATGATTTATTGCCAGCTGCAGTTGCAGTTGCAGTTGTAGTGTGGTGCGCACTGTTCAGTGGACTGTGCACCAGGCAGAGCACAGTTCTCCCACTCGCGCCCACTTCGGGTGATGATTTATTTGGTGGTGCTCTTTCTCGCTCAAATCTATGCCCCTTTATGTGCCTTTATGTGTAGGGTAGGAAAAAGTGCGAGAGTTGACAATTGATTCATAAACTGCAACAACAGCAACAACTGTAACTAAATGACTGACTGACGAGCTGAGAGTGCAGCTGACGATGATCACCATCATCATCAAATGCAAATGCTCACTTTTTGAATTGTTGTCCTCTTGATTAGTTTTGATTATTTATTGCCACCACCACCACCACCACCACTGGTCAGTTTATTTATGGCCGAACTGATAAGGACGAGCTGATAGTAGGACGACTGTCGCTGCTCCTAATTAAGCCAATTATTGACGGGGGATGTGTGCGATCTAGTCTTGTCTTGTCTAGTCCTTGTTTTCGCCTCTAATCTACCAGTGTTGATCTTCTTCTTCTTTCTTCTTCTCATTATTAGCATTAGTGTTATTACCACCACTCTCAATGTCATCTCCACACATTTTCCTCTTCTTCCCCAGTTTGCGCTGACCGACCACATAAACTGACCAGGAAAGTTCTAATCAGCAGCAGCAGCAAACACACAGAGAGTACCACACTGAGCTAAGCAAATTCATAATTAAACATGCTCTTGCTTAAATACTGCGGTTGTTGTTGGGCAGTGCCAGCACTACCGCCACCATCAGCACCACAATCTCAATAGGCAAATAAATGGCTCCGTTCTCGTTGACCACCGGTTCCCGGTCATCTATCTTCATGGGGAAATATAAATACATTGTGCAAGGCCCACTCGAGTGTGGCACCAGCTTTGCAGCAGCAGCATTTGCAGCAGCCTCGCGTGCCCCCAAACCCCTTGACCACTGGGCAGTGTCTTTTCTCTCTGTTTTTGTCTGCTTTCTTCTGGGGGCTCCAGTTAGTGCTAGTTAGTTCTGTCCTTTTAGCATTTTGGCATTCTGCAAGTTTCAGCAACCGGCACACGCACACCGATTCAAGATTTATGTCGGGTCTGAGTTGTGTGTGTGTCGGTGTGCATTAGTGCCCATTTGCTGACGATATATTAAATTTGGGCCCTTTTTTTTCCTTTTCTTTTCCCACTCCTCAATTCTAGTCCTTTTTCCCCCATTGCCATTTTTTTTTCTTTTTTCCAGTCATCCTCCCAAAACCCAGTCTGCCAATCGTTTAAATGCTATGCGGGGTTTTAAAAGTAAGTAGGGTTGTGTATGTGTTATTTGCGACTGCATTTCCTCTCGTCTTTAATTAATTACCTTTTAATTAGTTTTATTTCGTGCAGTTGTTTTGAGGGAGAGACAGGCAGAGCGTCCTCCAACCATTTACCATTAAGGGCCCATTGGCCCCGAGTTTCCCAAAGTGCACCCCGGGAACCACAACGGCGGGGCGGCGGATCGAAAAGTTTGCGCAGTTTGTGCTTTTTCAAACAGTCCAATTAATGGAAAAAATTATGCGGTAATGCGGAAAGATTTCAGAGGACACGGCGGTTTTGCACCCCACGAGTGATTAAAAAAAGTGGGGGGGAGGCAAGGAGGTGACCCCTGGCCAGTCATCTCGAACTTGCCCTTGCCCGGTCTTATTTATCAGCATTGAACCCCACCCCACCCCCCCCAAAATGGCCATGTTTGTTTTACCTAGGCTGACGTGAGTGATGCTGTTCGTGCAGTCGTTTTTGTGCCTGATCCCGTCCTCGTCGTGTTTTTTTACCCAGGAGGGGCCTTGCTTCTCTGCTTTTCTCTTCCCTCACCTTTGCCGTTTGCTTTCGCTTGTCCATGGTAATAAAGCGCGGCAGCAGTTCGTTTGTTCAGTTCGTGTTCAATCGATGGCCAAGGATCCCAAAGTGAGTGAGCGGTGAGGGGTTTGTGTGCCCCACTTTCGGCCAGCACTCATCCATAGGGGCACATTAATGTGCCATTTACAAACGCGTTTTTACTTTATTGTCTGGACTGGGGGGCCTTGAAAAACTAACCGAAAAAGAAAGAAAAAAAACAAGAGCTGACCTTTACTCTTTTCACGTTAACCGACCAATTGCAACCCAGAGGGCACTTCATTAGCAGAGCAGCCACTACATTTGCTTTGGGCGGGGTTTTCATTTTGTTTTGTTGTGTTCCAAACCATTTAAAATTGTGCGTATATTGAAGACCTTTATTGACTACTGGTACTGACTGAAGGCACTGCCCCAAACCCCCCAAAAATTTGTAAATAAATCATCTTTTTTTTGGCCACTTGCGGGGGGAATATTTAGCTTTCCCTTCTTTCCGGTGTGTATTCTTTGTTCTGACGACACCCCACAGACTTATATTCTTTTTCTTTTGAGTGACCACTTTCCCTTCTTTTCAGCTTTGCCCCTTTCCATCTCTTTTCCCCAAAGCAAGGGCAAAAGTAAATTCTTGGAGTCGCGTCGAGTCATCGCAACAACTTTTTGGGCTCTCCTTCTCTTCTTTTTCTATTCAAATGTACACAGAATGCACTTGCCTTCAAACATTTCATGCTCGGTTCTGTTCTTTTCCCACTTGGTCACTCTTCGTTTTCACTGTTCTAATTTTAAATTCAATGTTGTGTGCAGGCCGTGTTTTTTATTGCCCGTTAGCGGCGTCGGCCGAGGGTGCACTTTACGACTACTGCTGCTTCGGGTGGGCAGCAGCACATTCGGACACACACTTTCACCGAATTGGTCTGCCACTTTAGCCACCACCACACACTTCACAGCCACTCTTGGCACATTGTCACCTACTTGCTAACCGGCGGTGACCAGCAGCACCAGCCAGCCAGCACTGATTGTTTGCCAGCAAAGTTGACAAACATCAACGACGTTTTTGTGTTTAATGTCCCGCATGTTCAAGATGTTAGGCATTTGAATAGCTTTTTCAATTTTAGTTTGTCAATTTTTTACTTTACTTTGTTGGTAATTAGTATGCTGACTGATTAGGTGTGTGTGTTTGACGATATGAATTTCAGCATTTTGGGGCGCCTCAACCACCAAAAGGCACTGAACCATTTTGGATTTCGTTTTTTTCCGTTCTTTTCTCTGTCCATCCATCCATTTCCATTGTGGAAATTTGAGGGCGAACACACACACATTCTCGCCAAATATTTAAATGTATGCCTGGCAGCGAGACAGCAAATAGTTTTGCTGCTGCTGCTGCGCTGCCCCAGTCGGCAAATTCTAGTTTTGTGTGTTTTGCGGAGATTTTATTGGAAGAGAATTTAAATTTTTATGGCTCCTCTTGGCGGCCCCGCTGCGCATCCCCTTTCTCCTTTGCCTTTCACTTTGCCTTTCACTGCAGCTTTGGGCGCAATATTTAAATTTAAATTTAATTCTCTGCCTTTCTCCCCACAATTGCCCGAATTATTCCTCTCTTTTTACAGCTTTTTCTCTTCTTCTCCGTTGATGGCTATTATTATGGACCAAGTTTAGAGCGGAAAAGAAAAAAAGGGGGGGTTTGTTTTTGCAGCCAACAGCAGCAACGGCAGCAGCGTTTCCCTCGTGTCGAGTGACTGGTGATTTTGTTGCTGGAAAAAAAAAGAAGAAGGAAAAAAGAAAAATAGGGGAAAATGAAAAGAAAAAAAAGGGGAGAATATTCGGGGGACATATTGGCAATCGCAGTAAGTCGGTTTTTTTGCACAGAGAGAAAAAGGAATTATGAATTTTGGAATATTAATAACGTAATAAAGATGTAGGGAGCAAAAAAGAAGAAGAAAAGAAAAATTTTGCAAGGCAGGGTGGTCTTACCGTGCCCAGCACCAATTTCCCCCACTAAGCGGGCCATATTTTGGCATTGGCTCCCCTGCTCCACTGGGCACATACAAACTTTTGCCCTTACTTTTCAATGCAAAATGCTTATTTTGGTGGCACTGTTGATAATAAAGCCAGCCACCCAAAACGAGGGTTTTTTAGCAGTTTTTGGCAGTCGATTCGAGTCAGAGGAGAGAGCGAGCGGGGCCCCGCGGCTCGCGTTGGAATATTCTAATTCCGTGAATTTAGTAGTAACTGTCCCATTTTATTTGCTCGGTTTTTTCCGGTAATAACACATTTGCTGCCTGCTGGACCCTAATAGTTATGATTTTTTGTTCACCCAAATCGCCCCAGGGGAGAGAAGGAGAGGGCAACTGCTACTTTCTTTCCCCTCTTCTTCTTCTTTCCACTGCCCAGCATTGAAAAAAGCAGTGGTGGTATTATTTTTGGCTTTTTTATTATTTTTTTTGCTGCTGATTCTGCTGATGCTCTCTCTTTTTTTTCTTCTCTTTAACGCGTGCTCCAAAATTTTGCTATGACTTTTTAGGGAGAAAAAAGAGTAGAGGAGAGAGAGAGAGAGAGATTGAGAGAAGAGGAGAATGTGTTTCGTCCCCCAATATTTTTTTGGGCCCTTTTTATTCTGCTGCCACTGTCCGCCTAAGTATCGTTTTAATATTTCAAAAAACTGCTTCGGGTTTACTGCTGCTCCCGGGCGTGCCGCTAACTGCATGTAAATTCTCGACAAGTTTTCAATTTGGTGTCTTGAAAAAATCTTTTATCGTGTTGGCTGCTCCCCCCGGAATTGGCAGGCAAATCACTGTGGCCAGTGAAATTTGGCACTAGCCCCTTTACCCTTTACCCTTTGCTTTTGTTTCCATCATTTCACCCCCACCGCAAAACAAGCGGCGGCCAATTGAGCCTCTTCCTTTTCCTCTTCTTTTTTTTTTTTTCCCAAAAATTTCGCATTTCCCAAACCACTGCCATTTGGATATTGCCACTTTGTCGCCTTTACCACTCGAAAAGAGAGCGAGACTGTCCGCGCGCTCACTGAATGAGCAGTGAAATTATTAATAACGAGCCCCGAAACGATATTACAGAGAGTTCTGCGAATATTACGCGAGCTTTAAAATATTCACAGTCAACTACGAGACTGAATTCACTTTGCAGCAGAGCGGAGGGCAATCAAAAAGTGGACCGCTGCTGCTGCTGCTGCTGCTGCCGTTGCGGATTTGCTTAGAGAATTTGCTTCTGCTGCTTTCGTCGCCTAACGTTTCCCTCTGCTGATGATGATGATGACAGGGCACAGAAGTGCCATTTAAGTGCCAGTGGTGGTGGTGCCATTTGCCAGCTAGCCAGTCGCCGTCGTCGTCCTCGTCCTCGTCCGCCACCTCATTTGAATGCGCACCAGACAACAGAAATGGGCGATGATGAGATGTTCAGTGGACAGTGCTGTGTTGGGCCGAGCAGAGTAAACAGGCAATTTCCGGCCAGTGCGAGCGCCAGCGATTTACTGCCACTGCTGCTGGTCATTTGAATATGGCTGCAGTTTTGCTTGACAGAAAAATAGATGGGCACACATTTTCCAGTTTTGATTGTTATTTTAGTGTGTTTTTTAGCAGTCTTTTTTTGGATTTTAGTTTTTCATTTATTTGCAACTTCAGAATCTTTGCCGAATCCTTACCTCTATCCTTGAATTTTCTCGTTGATTACTAATCTCTCTCTTTCCAGTCTGATCTGATCAGCACACACTTGCCTGATTCGATTTGCATCACACAAATGAGTTTTGGTGGTGGTCTATTCCCTATTGAAATGGACATGCACGCAGCACACAATGGCAGTGCCAGTCAACGCGATCCAGCACACAAATGGATCACGTACTCTTTATTCCTATTTTTCTCCCGCTGCTCTCCTGCTGCTGCTGTTCGCTTCACTTGACTCATTCTTTTCTATTCTATTCTGCTGCTGCTGCTCTTGATGATACGATGCTGATTTGGCGACCATTACTCGGCGGGCAGACATGCAGACACACATTAGACACCGCTGGAGCCATTTGTTCCCTCTAAACAGGCACATTTGCATACAAAGCGAAAATTGTTGGGGTTTGCGTTTTTGTCAGTCAG
Source organism: Tyrophagus putrescentiae (assembly GCA_024499935.1). Lineage (NCBI taxonomy): Eukaryota > Metazoa > Arthropoda > Arachnida > Sarcoptiformes > Acaridae > Tyrophagus > Tyrophagus putrescentiae. The sequence goes on from JAMZRA010000001.1 coordinate 1,149,690, forward strand.
TCTTAAGACCTTTTTGCTGCTATATAGTCAGTCAGTCTTCTCTTTCCTCATTTTATCTTCTTCAGTGTTGACTTTCCCCACATTTAGACACGTTCACATTTGCATACGACTCCCAGTTGACTATATGCTGGGCAATCTTTTTGCTGTGTGGGAACATCACACCATCATCATCACCACTAACTGTACCTCCTATACACGACACCAACAAAAGTAGTAGTAGTAGACAGACAGACGCCACCGCAGAGAGGTTGTGCCGCCGACTGCTCATTTACATAGAAAGCGAGTGAGTGAGTGAACACACACATGCAAATGCAGATGCCCGCTGAATAATGGCATAATGGCTCACGCCTTGCCAGGGGAGCGGATGCAAAGGGGTTTGGGGTAACAGACATTAGCATTGAATGGTGCAGTAGTGTGTGTGCCCTTTGACACTTCGTTGTGACCGGGGTAACTCGAACAGTACTTTTTTGTGTGGTAGTGATCACACTGTTCACTTCTGTTGCTGCCTGTGTCACGCTCATGCAGACAAGTGTGTTCCCCTTCTCTTTTCCTTTTTTGTCTTCGCCACAGTTCACTGCAGCTCACAGTAATCATCATATGCCAGCGTATGCCAATTGGCAGCAGCAGCTATTTTCGTTTGTCATCAGAGCCGAAGTCTTCTGATCACTGAACTGCTATTAATTAAAGTGTGGAAGAAGGTGGAGAAGGAGGTGGTGGAGAGGGGAATTAAATTAAAATGTGCTCAGTAATGAAGAATTATGAAAAATGTAATTTCCTGCGCAGAGAGGTGAGATGTGCATTGTGCAGGAGAGAAGAGAAGACACCTCAAGTGCTCGATTGCCAAGAAAGCAAAAAAGTTTGGTGTCAGTTTGTGCCACCATCACCACCACCAGCACACTATTATCTCATTTCATTTGGCAGTGTCATAATTATTAATGTGTCTCTCTTTCATTTAGTCTATTCTTGTGTGCACTGAATGTGCAAATCAACGGAGGCAGCAGCAGCAAGCAGTGTTGGCAGGCGAAGTCCAATTCAATCCTTCCCAAGCGTGCTGAACTCGATTAGTCAGTGATTACCACCACCACCACCACTGACTGACTCCAGGAGACAATTGTCGCATTTGTGGAGGCTAATTGAATTAGAAATTGCACTTCTCAGTGTCTATTTATTACTCATGCTCACCTTTTTGGCAGCAGTAGCAAAAGGCAGGTAGGGAGCATTTGTGTGCACTCAACTTGGCAGCAGCTTCTTGGATTTTCCTATCTGTGAAGCCTTTTTGGATCATGGATTTTATAATCCATAAACAGCATTTCATTGCCAAAATGTGGGGCATTGTTTAGCTTTCATTGTGTGTTTTTGGTTCTTTTTTTGCCGGCGATTTACACGCCGATGTTTGTTGGCCAGCACTTGGTCCATTGTCAGTGTTCGAGGATGATCGCTTTGGACGCTAATTCTCTCTGATCTTATTCTTTCTGGTGCATTGCCCTCTCTTCTTCTAGCTCTGCCATTGACTCAAATGCTAATTGAAGCATGAAAATCGATCAGTGCTGTTGTGCTGCTGTTGTTGTTCTTGATCTCCCCAGTCTGCCCAATCTCACAGGCAATTTAAATGTCTTAATTCATTAGTACATTTCTGTGTGGTGTCCAGACAAAACTAAACCGAACTGAGTTCGTGTAATGATGATCACTGCGGCCGCAGCAGCAGCAGCAGCGTTGCCACCGGTTACCTGTCTGGCTTCTGTTTAGTGTACACAGTTTAATTCCCTTTCTCTCGAGTTATTTGTTCTTTTTTCCCGACTTCCATTTATTCTTCTCTATCCACCCAAGCCTAATGCGTTCATCATTATCATCACCTCTTCTTCCTTTCCTTCTCCTCCTCCTCACAATTTGAATGAGCTGAATGAGAATAGAATAGAATAGAGAGGAGACAGACAGACAGGCAATTTGAATATAGTGGTGTGGAATTGCGTGTCCACCGGCGATTAAGCAAAGTGAACTGAAGACAGTGGTCTGAGTGCTGATCTGCTAAAGCAGCTGAAGAGCAGGTACTTCTTCTTCTTCTCTCTTTTCCCTTCCTCTCTTCCTCACTGAACCTGCTTAAGTGGCGCCTTGTCACCTTTTCTCAGTTCTCTCTCTCTCCAAGCTCTTCAACACCTGACCATTACAAAGTGAGTGAGCTGCACTTCACTTCACTGTCATCACACTCACACTGCCTATAACCAAAGTCGAAGAGAGAGGGAGTGACAGTCTTCTTCTTCTTCTTCTTCAAGTGACAAAAAGTGTGATTCTGACTGATTTGTCGCCTTTTTCTGTTCTTCTTCGTCGGCATCCCGAGCCGACACATTGTGTTTTTTGTCACTTTTTATTAGCAGTGCAGCTGTCTTCATCTTTTACATCATCGGTTGCCTTAAAGAAGTTTAGGCGCAATTAGTTCATTACCACACACCAACCCAGCTCACCGTCGGTAATCGTTATTGCCAGTGATCGATCTGTTTTGCTCAATTTACATTCGCTCTCTGTGTGTGTTATTATTTTTAGCTCATTTCTGCTCAATATTTCAATTTACGAATAATCTGCAAATCTAAAATCTAAAAATTTGCAAATGCACACGATTTTTGTGGAAATTTCTGTTCTGCACAGGTCAATTTTAAGGTGATTTCCTGGGCAGTGCCTTTGACCTAATGATCTGTGTAACTAACTGACTGATCACTTTTGATGATTGAAATTCTGATTTGCAGAGTTCACCACTTTTAAATTCCCTTGCACTCAAATTCCGTTTCGATTTGCCCCTTCAAAAAATATCAATTTGTGGCCAATGTAAATGTCTAGGCAAATTGTAAAGTAGAAATTGGCTGGCTGAAGTGAAGTGAAGGGATTACTATCTCGATTGCCGGTTATTCTAACCCAAATTCTTCTTCTTTTTTCTTCACTTACCACAGGCATTGAAGCGATGAATGGCGGTGGTCTGTCGATTGAAGTCGACCAATCAGTCTCCAGTGGAAAGCTCAACTTTTGGGAAATAGCAGCAACAACAGCAACAGAACTGATGATGACTATGCAACGGCAACAGAAGAACTGACCAGATCAAAGAATCTAGAAGAGGATCAGCAGTCTTCATCACCCTCATCACCCCCACCATCACCACCAAATCACCACCAGCAGCAGCACCTTCATCCGCTGATGATGATGATGAACCTCGTGATGACGACCTGTTCAGAAGCGTCGCGTCCTCGGGCGCACGCAACAGCATCAACAGCTCGCGGTGGGGAAGCACGCCAGATGTCACTTGGTCACCACTTTCCGAGTTCCTGGAGGACTAAAAAGCGGGACGATGGGAACGTCCTGACAGCAGGCAATGGTCCAACTCCGGTGGAGACGCAATAAACAACAAACACAATGGAAACGGCAATGGGAAACCAAAACAACACAGTAGCAGCAGCAAACGCACAGCGGCCCCGCAACACAAAAAGTCCAACTGCTTCAGAAAGCAAAAAATCAGTTGTCGTTCAAATGGAGGAGTTCTAACACCGCCACACCCATTCCCTTCAGTCACCAAGCAGCCAGCAAGCAGATGAGGGAGAGTCTCAGCAGCAGCAACAGCCAGCAGCAGGCGTTCTGCACTCGCTGAAAGAGCGCCCAAATGGATCAACAGGATTCAAAAGAACATGCGCGGCCAGGCTTTGGCTAAACCAGCAGACAGCAGCAACAACAGCAGCAGCCAGCAAATAGCAGGGCAGCAGACTCAGGGCGGCCGATCTTTGCGAAGATGCTCGGCGCCGCCGTCCACACACCTTCTCAGGCAGCAGCACAGCAGGTACATTGAAATCCTGCGTACAGGTCACTCTTGTGCTGTTGGTGGACAGGCTGGCGGGGCGGAGACCAGGCAGGCTAAGTAGTCGGTGGAATCAGCTGCTAAACTCAGTGATGGCGGCGGCCGCCGGTCAACAGCCGCAGCACAGCAGGTCCAGGCACAAAAACAGCAGCTCCTCCTTCAGGCCAAATTGGCGAACAGGCTGCAGCCAAAAGCGTAAGTAGAACTGTTTTCCTTGACAAACTTCCAAATTATAACCATTCCCCCCCCACAAAGATGACCGGAATGGGCGGCGTCGGTTTCTCGCTGCTGTTGGAGAACAGAAAACTGCCGCTTCGAGGGCGTTCTCTCGAAGGCCGACTGGACGAAAGGCCAGGGTTGAAGGTGGTGGTTCACTTGGTCAGGTGCAGCAGCGGCAGCGGCAGGCCGGCGCCGCAGCCGCGGATTCATTCAACAATTCCAACTCTTTCCACTGCTGAGCGCCGGACAGGCTTTGGGACCTGCTGCTGGTAATCACCTTCGAGCAGTGCAGGCGCAGTTTCTGTCGGTAACCAAGGTTAAGGTTTCATCATATTTTAGAATCTGTTTTCTAGTAAACCCAAACGTTCTGCTTACATCTCTCATACGTAGGCTTCTTTCCAACCACTGCCAATGCGCCCTCCTTCAGAGAGTCTGCAGAAATTGGCCGTCGGCTTGGTGGTGGCGGTCAGCAACAGCAGCAGCAGCAGCACTCACCGGGGAATTAGTGCTCATTGTAGTCTCTTCAACACTTCCATGCCTCCAGTGGCCACCACCATCCTATCACCACCAACAGAACCATCACGAAACTGCCGGGGGCCCAAGTAGAGGATGTGAAACGGCAAGGGCGAACCGAGGGGCAGGCGGCCAAGAAGAGCAAGTTCAACTTAGGATCTCTACGGTGGTGTGGCGGAGGCGAAGGGCAAACAACCAGACCAGCATGGACGCTCAAGCCTGGCACGCAGTGGTTCACCGCAAGCGACATTGTCGAGATATACGCCTTCAATGAAGCCCGTTTTCGTGAGATGAGTCCTCAAGCAGCAGCAGCAGGAAGCAAAGCCTAACGGACATCATCACCCGCTGGATTCTCATTGAACAACAGCCAGCAGCAGCAAAACAGGGAGGACGAGGGGGAGACAAACAGAAGGACAACATTCCACAGCAAAAAAGCTGAAAGGGTAGTCCTTATTCTCACAAGCGCCGTCTGACGCGCCGTTCTTCAGTAGCTCGAGGTAACACAACATCTTTGGCGGAAAATCCTTCCGGCAAATCTCATCAGCAGTACAGTCAACAGCGCAGCAGCAGCGGCATTCGAAGCTAGCATTTCGCACCACCATTCACCACTTTAGTCCTACAATCACAGCGTTCGAGCAATAACCACACCACACCAGAACATCACCATCACCACAACTCAGGGAATACCTACCACTAAAGTACCAGTGGCGGGAATAGTTCTTAGACCTCAGTCAGCTCCATTACGCTAATCAGCTCGTGCCATTGTCAGTCGCGACGACGCAGAGGAGATTACATCTGGAGGAGCTGGGAGCAGTTGCGAAGACCTTCGGAGAGCGGAGAATTAAGTGGGTAGGTTTGGGTTTTTTTGTTTTTATAAAAGCTGCTTTTTTCAAACCAAACAATCGCTTTGTGCCAATATTGAAGGCGTCACCAGGGCGCGTTCGGCCTGGCGATGGGCAAGCTGTACGGCAAGTCCTTCAGCCAGAAGCCATCAGTCGCTTCGAGGCGATCACCTCCGTTCAAGACATGTGCAAACGAAGCCACTGCTGCAGCGGTGGCTCGAGACGGATGACATACAGCCGGGCGCCGGTGGCAGTGGCAGCATTAGGAGCCGGTACGGCCGGGCCTCACCGGAGGAGGAAAACCATGGGGCGGCGGCGGAGGAGGGCGGTGTGGACATTTCCTGCCCTCTCCGCGGCGCTGGCCGCTCTGCCAGAGGCGAGTCAGTGCCCGTCGGCGAAAGACAACGGACCTGGCTCGAGCCGCCAGTGCGCGTCTCCCTGGAGCGGGCCTTTTCGCCAATCCCGAAAGCCCACCTAGATGGGACATTTGAAATGCTCGCGATGCTTGCGAGGAGAAGGAGGGTGTGTCCAGGGTTGTGTTGCAAATCAGCCGCATGAAGGAGAACGATCGCATCAATACGCCGGTCCTGGTGGTGGTGGGGGCAGGAAGCCGTGGTGGTGGCAGTGGCAGCTACGATGGATCGGCATCGGCTCTCCTCCGATATGTGTTTGGGCAGCGGAGTGGTGGTGGTGGTGGTGGGGTTCTGAATGATCTAACCCCTTTGGAGGCTCATCCTTTGGTGACCGAAGTGGTAAGTGGGCTTTACATTTTTATCTGTAGTTTGTAGTTTAATTTTTAACTCTTTTTACGATTGTTCTTCAAGCAAACACGCCGGCTCTGCAGCTCACAAACGCTCCTAGTACGCCGACTCGCCGCTGCCGCCCGTCTGGCCGCACACTCGCTCGACTCCGGACGATGATCAGCTCGCTTAATCGCGTCCTCGGGTGGGCTCGGTGGTGGTGTGGTGGTGGTGGTCCTGGTGTCTGCTGCTGCTGCTGCGCTGCTACCCTCACCGCCAATTGGCGGAAGAGGTGATGGTATGATTCGATGGCGAGGATGAGGAAATTGCGGACGACGACGAGGATGAGACGATGAAGCCGATGATCTTCAAAGGGGTGGTGGTGGTGGTAGCTTCAGATGTGCTTCGCCCTACATATCAACAAACAGAGCAGCAGCAGCAAACCTTGTCGATCAGTAGGTAACCCCTAGTAACTCCTTACCTATTACTCAATTCGCGATCATCAGCCTTTCACCGCCAACTTCCTTAAGCGCCCAGCGCCTCATCACTTATCTTCCTGAGAAACACCACCTCTTCTATTCTACAAATCCTGCCTCAGCATCTTCAGCATTTGTGCCCCTCAGCACCAGCAGATAGATGATACGATTATCAAAAGTTGATATTCTCAGCCTGGACAACCCCAGCCATGTTGACATAGTGATCATTGCCTTATCTCTCCCTTCCTCTGTCACGTTTGTACCGTATCCCCAAGCATTACCGAGGCAAGTACGACACACACCACAACCTCATTCTGATTATACACTTCCCCACCTTTGCAGACGCCCTGCTTTTACTTACTTACTTCTTCTTCATTACTTAAAAAAATGACTGTCTGTAAATGATACGGTATTATACTTCTATCTACCTGTACTTCATGTGATTATTATTTCTCACCTCTTTTGGAACAAAAGAGTTTTATTTATATCCCCCCGAAACGGGTTCAACTTTCTTTTTCTGGTGCGTAACTTGTATGCGAACGCGGTAGGGAAGATGCCCGCTTTGGTCTGTTGTTGTTGTCGGCAAAAGCGAACGTTTTCTCTTTGGTGATTCGCTTTCCAGAATCTTGACGGATTCTATGGAAAGAAAAGAAAATGAAAAGAAGCTTTTGGGGACTCACTTTTGAAACTGCCTGCGTCTACTGTGTGATTCGGTAGTGAGAAATCTGTTCTTCTGATTTGTTTGTTTCCTGTCACTAACCCTTATCTAATCTTGTCAGTCTGTCTGTCTGTGTGTATCGCTAAAACACAGACGGTACGTGCTGTTGTCAACCCGGCAAACAAGCGTCATTTGAAACAATCAGACGGTTCCTTAGTAAAACCCTTTTAGTACCCCGTAGTCCTTTTCCTCGTGTAATGTTGCATTCTATTCCGCTGGCATTACGGTTGTGGTAGCTAGTTGTATTCTTCTCTGTAATATTTTGCAAAGTATTTCAAATTCCCAATACTTCGGGCAACCGTCTACCCCCGACCACCATTTCCCAGTGATGGCAATTGGGCTCGCTCGTTGTTCTTCCTTCTGCTTGGCCAGACCGCGATCGACTAGTATTTGTTTTCGATCCGCAATTGGGAATCAATCCAATCAATCAACAATCGGGACGGCATGTGCTCGTGGCTGCTGCTGTGCCTCAGTCTCTCTTGGGGCTTATCTTACATTGATCTCTCTATTGGTTTTCGCGCTGCGCGCGAGTTTTCTGTTGCAGCAGCAGCAGGCTTCTAAATTGGATCTCCAATTTTGCATCCATAAATTGTCGGTGGAGAAAATTTAATTCCACCCGCTGACATTTGCACCACTGGTTTGCCCGCTTACTGGTGCAGTAGTGTGAGTAGAGTTGGAGCTCTTTCTCTTTCTCTTGGTCCGCGCGTCCATCTCTGATGACGGGCCCTTGCGCGCCGGTTTTTGTTGGCAGCAGCAGCAGCAGCCAAATTGCACTTCCACTTTTTGTTTGTTCTCGTTCTCCATCCCTCTCTTTCTCTATCACTCTTCGATACCTCGTCAATAAAACGGCACATGGACAGCAAACGGGAGGAGAAACGGGAGAAGAGCCAATATATTTAAATTAGGGAGATTCTGTTTTTCCTTTGGTTTTGGGGCCCAATTTGAATAGCCACATGAGCCGCGCAGAGAGAGTCAGATCGCCTCCCGTTCCTTCTCTATCCAGAAAATTAATTGTGCCTTTGCCTTGTTAGCATCAGGGCATCAGTTACACTGCTTGCACTGCAGCTGGGCATGATCAATCATACTACTACTAGGAACGAGGCACGATTTGTCCACTGTGGTTCCCCCAACTATGACAATCCCTATTGCATTTGGATTTCCATTCGGACATTCGTTCTTCTGCCTCTTCTTTGCTTCTTATGCGAGTCCCTCTATGCGAATTTAAATGAGAGAAAGAGATTTGATTAATTTCCATTTGATCAATCACACGAAGAGGAATGCGCTGGCGCTGCGCTATTCTTTCTTCTCTCTCGTTTTGCCATTAATCGCATTGCTATCTCATGCATAGAAATATCCTATCGCATTCTAGCTATTCTTTTCTTTCTTTCGGGAAAGATCCTCTCCCATTGAGAAGAAACCACTGGTCATTTGCCATCCATCTGAATAGCAGGAATTGAGTCTGGCACTCGGCTTTGAATATTTGTCCATTTCTCTTCTTTTTAATTAGAAATTGAAAAAATATTTGCAAGGGTTTTTGTGAAAGGAGAAAGTGTGAAGGTTTGTCTTTGACTAATTTGGGTTGTTTTTTTGTCTAAAAAGCTTGAGTAAGTCGATTTTAATTTTCTAGTAAAAGTTGTGTAAAATCACTATTTTTGTTGTTTAACCATGTACAGCACAAAAAACAATAAAACTTTGGGTGAGTGAAAAAAGTGTGTGCTTGGTATTTGGGGAAAGCGTCACTATCGAAAAGGGAAGATGTGTGGGTAACAAGAGAGGGGTATTTTGAAAATGAACCCGGGGAAAATGGAAAAGGGAAGAGGGGAATGGGGAGGGAAGTGGTGGGCTTCGGGTAAAGAGGGCCTTTTTACAGCCGGCGATTTTTATAGGAAATTTTGGGTTTGGTGATTCACAAAATGGTTAGTTGACTGCGGGGGAGTGGGGCCCCCCAGCAGCAGCGTCATATTTGGGGCAGATTTGTGAACTCGGTTTGGGCCTCGGCAGGTCGGATCCTGGGTGGGCGGGGGAGCATGTGGGCCAACAAGTTCCCCCTTTTGTCCGGTCCCCTTGTTGTCCACCCCTTTCAATCCGGGTGGTGATGCCGCTTTCGCGATTTGCGAGACCTTTGCTTTCTGCTTGCGGTGGTTTGATATTTCCTTTTTGCCTGCTTCCTCTGGTTTTCATTTCGTTCCTGTGTTTTTTAACAACTTGGCCGTTGTTGGGTTTTTTTTGTTGTTGTTGTCATCTCCCTTCCCGTCCCCGCCGTAGTGCCCGTAGTCTGGACCCTTTTGATTGGGTGCAATCCTCCGAACCCCCCCCACCGGGGCAGTCTCTAGCGTCGCTTTTCCCCCCTCCTCCTCCTCGTATCTGTCGCCGTAGTCGAGGTTTTTTTCCCCCCTTCATCCAGCGATGCCCAGGCCCCCCAAAAATTGCCACCGCGAAAGATGGGGGAGCCCCGGGGCCGAAGGTGCGCCGGCGATCCGCCGCCGCCGGGCTAGGGGGGGGGGAGAGCCGCTGCCGCCGCCCGCCGGCGGATTGATGCCTTTTTCCTTTGGGGCGGTTGAGAACCACACCCTTACCAATCCTTTCAGCAAGCGAGCCCCCCCGAGGGTGATCTCCTCCCACTCGGGTTGGGGTTTGTAGGAAAGTCTTCAGCGTACTGGGGACTCGTCTCAAAAGGAGTTTTTTTACGGCGTCGTCCGTGAGCGGTCGTGCCCCCGCCGCCACAGCCGCCGCCGCTGCTGTGCTACCCGCCCCCCCCACGCCCCCACAGACTTTTTGGGCCGTTTTGGGTGGCAGACGCCCCCCCCCTGAGGGGTGGCGGCAGGCCCCGCCCATTTCCCCCCAAAGCCCCCCGCCGGGGCCGGGGGGGGCGTTGGCGAAGCTCGGCGTCCCGAGCCACCCTGCAGCGGGTTTTAGTTTGCAAGTTCTTTAAACTGGGTTCGGGGCCCCGAAGCGCGTGGTCGTTTGGTGAAATTTGCCTACGTTTCCCATCGCCCCGGGGGCGTCGCCCGGGTGAAGCCTGCAAAAAGGGGTAATGATGTTTTTTTGGGTTGTAGTGTTTGAAAATAGATATTTTTCCTCTCTGGGCTTTGCATGCGATAAGCGGCAGGTTTGGAATGGTTTTTTTTTTTTTTCCGTCCTTCCCCCGCAGGGGGCCAGGCGAATAAGCCACACGCAGGGCAACACTCACACCTTTTCCGGCTTGATTCGTCGCGCTTGAAAGGCTTTAAAAATGCCCAGTCTCCAGAGGTTTTCTCTTTTGGGGGGAGACGGAGGCTCGGGCCCCCGCCGCGCCCATTTGGCACGGCCGTGGGGCGCCTTTTGGGGAAAAGCGGGGGTCTCGAGGTCGTCGTCGCCCTGTTGGGGTGGGATGGGGTTTTTGGTGGTTTCCCGCCCTTTGTGGTGAAGTTGTGGGGGGCGTCGCCCTTGCGGGGCCCCGGAGTTTTTTGAATCGGGGCCCAAATGGTCGAAATTTCTTTTGCCTTTGCCTCCACTTTTTCCCCCTTTGGCCCCCCCAGCCCCCCTGTAACAGCGAAGAGGGGGAGACTGCTGCTGCGAGAGCACCCCATTGACGACTGGCCGGGAGGGGAGGGCACGAGGGGGCCGTCAGGCGCCCCAAAACCCTGAAAGCTGATGATGGTGGTGGTGATGAGGGTGGGGGATGTCCACCCCCGGGCGTGCTCGAATGGGCGAGTTTTTACGAAGGTTGCAGGAGGGATGCTGCTGAGCGCGAATTGGGCGACTGTTGATGAAAGGGGATGCGAAAGAAGTGATGGGGGTGAGAGGGGGACTGCTGAAGGGAGGATGGTCAAGGGGGGAGGGGGCTTGTTGTTGTTGCTATTTCCGTTTTTGTTTGCGGGCGGGGGACTTTGGGCTCACTTCCTCGATTCAGTCCCGACTGTGTTTTTTTCCTGTCCCGTCAGGGGCGGACTGGGCGCACGGTGGACGTGCCCCTTTGGGCCCGGGACCCCAGGGAAAAGGTGGGGATGGGGGGATGAGATAGGTGGGGATTTTTTGTGCTGTGGGGGCTGCCCCCCCTCGCCCCGCCAGACTTTGCAGGCCGGGTGGGGGAAAAAGGGTTTGGGTGAAAGAGACCCTAAAAGGGGGGGGGTTTTTGGGGTTTTGGGAAGGGTTCTTTTTTTGTTTTTTTTAAAAA